>VMBQ01002503.1:103350-130424 GCA_007657795.1 Dreissena rostriformis | reverse complement strand
AGATCGTTTTGAAATAAACATAGGTGTTAATTATAAAAAAAGAATTTAGACATAAATAATATCACTTTTTGGGGCAGTTATCCAATGTTTTCAATCTAATACCTCATGTATTGAGCTGATATGATAGGGTGTATTTAATCTGGGGTACTGGTCATTAATAAGTGTTAACAATTGATCCAGTGAAGTAAAACAAGTACCGAATACTTTAGATCAAACTGATTATTTAGAATCAACATAATTCGTCTCCCTTTCAGCTTTTGACGCGCATCTTCACAATAGTTTCGGGGTAAATGGTAGATTAATGTTCAGCATGTTTTGACGCCGATATAATTGTTAAATTGTTCGTATTATTTAGGTTTTATACGACGCAACTTTTTGGTTTACGTGTACTGAATAAACGGGTCTTTAGCCAACACTTAACATAGTGACAATACACAAACATAATATCAACCACTTTTGTTTACTTTGACTTAACTGACTTTTAATTGCTATTCGATTACATGGATTAATCAGCAGATTACCATGTTAAACCAATTAAAAGGCCAGTATTCCAGTCAATGTACGATAAGTATCTCCATCAAGACTAAATTGATCTGAATCTAAAACTATCACATCGAACTCCCCAAAGATTCAAGATCTGGAAGGATTTGTTTTAAGAATTATATTATGAAAAGTTGTATTATTTTCTTTTATATTTTGAAAATAGTGTATGCGTTTAGTTTCATAATAAAAACCAGTCATTGCCCAAATTAAAGAAAGTAAAAATAGAAACGGGAATATTATTGTACCACGTGGCTCTGCTATCCTCACGTGGTGGGTTATAACGGTAGGGATTTGATTGAGAAATCCTTTGAACCATTCAAAACTCTGCTCGGAGGTCGCGAATGCATACGAAAAATGTGACACTTCTGAGTTGTCGTGAATAACCAACAATATTACCATCAATCGCGTACCTATATTTATTGGAAACCGCAATACACCGCTAGGCAAGATCCGAATATCAAGTCCCGATAGACCGTTATTTAAAGTTAGTAACCAATTGTTTATAACAGAAAGGAACAAAAACACATTCACGCTTTAAAATAGTAAGACTGTCTGATATGTATGCACTGTTTAAACGACGTTGATTTGGAAAGTGGAAAATTATATTGACAACACGGGCTTTGTTACAGATGGATATACACACCATATTCCAAAGTATGAGCTTTAAGAACCAGATGTATACAATACATAAAATGCGCACTTAAATCGCGAATTCGGGTCATTTCTTCTTTACGGTAAACCAAATGTTCCTTCGAAGAATTGTTTGCAGATTGCTGGTAATCATGAAAAACATACGAGACACATATATCATGCAAGACTATTATGCGTTCTGTAACAAATTAAGTTCTTACTTGACACTCCTTACTATGTTTTGATAGACATTCAGACAATGTAGACTGTAACAAAGTCGCAAATACCACTCAAATACCGTATTGCTATTCGTGTTTTATGTCCATTGTACAGTGAAATATAATTCTCTAAAAGCCTTCTTTGACATAACCATTTTCTGTTTACTCTCTGCTGATGATTCATAACTTCTTCTGCGCATGCGCATTTGCTAACATGACAACAATTCGTGGCTGATCGCAAAACTATCGTTTCTCCACTTGTTTTAGAAAAATAACTTGTGTGCATTTTGGTATTTTGATGATATTCGTTTACTTTGAAATTACAATGTAATGTGCATAAACCGTTAACTGGAAACACTCACGCAAACAATAATCTTTTCAGTACAGTAGATTCTCTACACAGGAAAATAATACATGCTCTTCTATTTAATTGTTTTTCCTTAATAATCATGTTAATATATGTATGACTATAATCAATAAATTATAGTTTTGTTTTACGAATCAATTGGTTGTATACAGTTGAACTGTTTGACCGAGCCTCACACAATTTGATAGGACATATTTGGCGGTCCTGTAATGCTGGGTGTGCTTGCATACCCTTATGGTGTCAGTCTTGTCTTATTAATTTCATCAACCCGCATATTATTTATACAGTTCAAACAAATGTTCTAATTAAAAACATTGTTCTAAGACTATTCAAACCTTCTTTCTTCTTGACAGTTCTTTGTAAAGATCTTTTCATTTTAAGGTCAAATTATATTGCAATGCATTATTTCAATGTAATACGTCAAGGCTTTTAGAATATATTTTACCGTGAACCTTATTAATGATACATCCAATCATTTCATCAGTTTAATAATGGTATAATAAGAAAGATTTCGTACTCCCTATTTGTAATGCGAAAAAGCTAGTTTTTTTTACTTACATACTTGCATAAAATGTAATGAAATTTTCACGTAAAATTCATGTCACAATACTTTTGCTTAAAAACAGTTNTAACAGTCCATTGTGTTGTTATTGTATAACTTACTTACCTGCATGTTCATAAACCCACGACCTGAAGGCATTAATACATATTGTAAAATATGTACAATACACATCTTAGTCATATTTAACGTCGTCACATTCAGAAGTTTGAGGTGTTATGTCTGTCAACAAATTTAAATGTAATTAGATGCATATAGTTAAACATGTTTCAGCGTTGAATTCTTATTGTGAAAATACTTTACTACAATTGAATACATTATGATACATGTACATTGTCTGAATACATTTTTTATCAGTTTCGATGGTCATATTATTATATATGAAAGTAATTTCAAACGTTGAACACGACATTATAACATATGACTTATCACCATCACGTCATCATGCGTCTAGCCAAGAAACAAACAGCAAAGTTATTCTGCGAATAAAAGAAATAGCTTGGTTATAGTTATTCAAACTATATTAATTTATTGTTTAACCATGTATATATTTAGAATACTATACATACTGTCACAGATATAGTTCAAGGAATGGCATACCGCCCCATGTGGTATTTTCGTCCATGTATTGGTCAACTATTCAATCTCTTAGTATACCCTTATCCGCCCAAATGTATACAATACTGTGTTAGCAACACAGTAAACGGTTGATATAACACAGACTCTAAACCATAATTCTCCAAGAGTCATTCCTTCGTTAATATGCAAGCCTAGTATTGGGATTAAGGTTAACGATTCTTAAAGAATCCTGCTTAATGCACACGTGTTTTCATATTCTTTATTGCATAAAGCTTCGTCATCGTTTTCACGTATTTAGTAACGTTTTTACTGCAGCATGTCCAGATATTACCTTTGTAATGACCTACTCATTTGGAATTTATTCTCACCATGTTATAAACATAGTACTGGTACATGTTAATTATGCTCACCTATCGAACAATCAAAGTACGCCATCTAGTCATTCAGTTGTCTATTTTACTTCAAGTTCGGTATCGTTAAATCCATTTCATTTCAATTAACGATTTTACCAAATGTATTGCTTTAATACTCAATTTGCTATTGTGACCATAAGCATTAAATAATTGAATGGCATATCTCGAACGCACTGTAGTGGAGAACAAAACACAGTATAACGAGGTTAATATCTGCTCTACATTGTTCTTAAAAGAGTACGATTTTATTGGCTGCAGACTGTCTAGAATCATGAAATATAGATATTTTTATTACCGTGAATAAGCTTCTGTTTCTATGTTCATACATGTGAAATACAAACATAATAGCATTTTCTTGGTGTCATCATGGATAAAGCTACTTATAGTATAGTAATGCACTACAATGTATCATACAAGACTTGACAATATAAATTGCCATGAAAGTTATGCCTGAATGTGATCTTAAATTGACAAAAGATAATGTAAACGTTGCTTTTCTGGCATCCTACTTTCACTGAAACAGAACAACGAATAATTATGCTATACTATTTTTCACCATATGCTCAACTATTTCGGAATGTCTGTTGAGACGTCGTCTTGTTTCGATCTTACAGTAAAATGAAATTGCAATATTTCATTTTACGTTCCAGAGTAGTAATGTACTGCGTGATAATTCAGGGAAATACAAGCGTTTTAGCTTCCTGAAGAAAACAAACTTTGCAAAACCTCTGTCATAACATCATCTCTTTTTTGAAGGACAAATACGCATTGCCGTTTGGGAAATTAACCAGCACAGTTCTATTATTTTTCGTTTGGTTGAGCTCAGTAATAATCCCTAAGTTCGCACTCTATGACCGATGACTTATTGTTATCCTAATATGTTGATATGGAGAAACTCTTCGTGTAATCTCGTATACATTTAAATGTGGTTTCTACATCTGCGTCGTTAAAATCTAGTTGCATTACCTGTATTATGAGTAATTTAATTTGATAATTATTAATGTGTTATATGGATGCACATACTTAATGTTCTTTCCAACAAAAATAAAGTTCGTCAAACATGGAGACCCAATCTTTATTTTTACATATTAGTGACAACACATATTAATGATTAAAACGAATCACTTTTGTGTAACTTTGTATGACCATGAACTATATTATAAAGACAGTTTTGAGTCGTATTTCATACAGTATCAATGCGGTTTCAAAACAGAGACATATCAATTAGTTTAGTATGCAAACGATCAAATCCAGACTAAAAACTTTACGGTTTCTACAAAAGGCTGTTTCGGTGTATGTATAAATGTATACCCCTCATTATCAAAATGTACAATTATACTGTTCTCATGTGGATACTCAGACATCTCCTAATCCACGTTCATTGTACATTAGTATTGTATTGAAACTTTTCACCTGGATTAACAAGACATACCTGAATATGTTTTAAAGTCTGTATATTTATTTAAACACATGTTTTATTTGATTATATTTACAGTGTGCATACCTACTTATATTCATTTCTAAAAATATATATGGCGATTCTATTCTCCTCAAATATATTATATATATTTGAAAGAAACACTTTATTTTAACTCCATTTTGTAATACTCTTTTTTATATTTTGGCTATTACGTATTGTGATGTTTAATGTGAACATTATTTTACATGAGCAGTTGCCATTTACTTACACTTACTAACATATTCCTCTATTTTTTACCCTGTTTAATCTTTAACATATTAACATATGTTCAAGGTCGATTACCAGCAAATTAATTTAATATGAGAGTGTAATCAATAATCTACAACGTATATACCATATACAGAGCAAGAACGCATGTCTTAAGTATGTTGTGTATTTTTTGTAATAAATACAGTCGTCGTAAATTCAGAATAAAATTCCAAAAGTAGTTATAAAGCATTGACATTTTGATCCCATCGCACCCAGCGTGTTATTTGTCCATACACAACGACATGCGAAAAACCACCGTCGGTTCATAGAGTCTAACTTAATTTAACACATAATTTTGCAATTTAAAAGGGAAGTTTGATAAGTAACTATGCTGAGCATAGGATCGCGACGGTATTTTGTTGTTCATGCGGCAATTTTGCAACGCCTATTTAGGACATATTCAAAGTTTTCTGTGTTACTTAAATGTATACGAATAACTTTTCATTTAAAACAGTTTTCATGTTAACACATGAGTTTAACACCGATTGCACATTATACTTACATAATCGAATGAAAGGGACTGTAAACCACGAATGACGAAAAAAGAAAAGTTCTTAAATACCGTATATGTTTACAATTATTAGTTTATATTGATTAAAATATCACGACTGGTATATAACATTACTTGAAAAAAAAAACAAATTTTTTTTTTAATTTATTTTTGTATTTATTTATTTTTACTGGGTATGCATACCCAGTAAAAATAAATAAATACAAATATAAATGATTCATCGTCACGTGGTAAACCCAGGAATGCAAATTGTGCATGCGTAGTGAATTGCATATATTTTATATATAAAATGATCAATGTACTTGCGTTATTTATAGTGTGTATAACGTTATGTCACCTATTTTCGCGATGCACTTATAAAACCGAATATACTGAAAATATGAACATTTTTCAAGTAATGTTATATACCAGTCGTGATATTTTAATCAATATAAACTAATAATTGTAAAAAATACGGTATTTTAGAACTTTTCTTTTTTCGTCATTCGTGGTTTACAGTCCCTTTAAACAATTATATTCACGCCCCTCGATAAGGGCCTATAAACAACCTTCATTACATTTAACGCGCTTACACAATCTATTTCGCGTTTATTTATTTGCGATTGTTATAGTTGGTCCGTCAGTATGTATTGTCATTAATCGTACTCAATTTAATGGGAAAGGGAAACAATAAAGCGAGGTTTCCGATTTTGCGACATCTCACTTTATTACTTCACGGTCTGTGGAATGTCCCGACAGTATAGATTTTCCAAACTTTCATAACGTTACTCTAACGGTTTACATACGAGGATTGCACACACTAGCGTCGCAAGATGGTGTCATCGTCATACTATTATGCATACGAACTTTTTTTGTTTTTGATATTGACCTTCCACCTGACAAGCACTTTCGTAAATCATATGTATGTAATTCGTTTTGTTTAAATGGTAACTGTATTTACCCATATCTTCTTGTAAATTGTAAGATTATTACATCAAAGAATATTAATTGCTTATTACTTGGCTGAGTTTGATGTTCGGCCAGACTAAAACTAGATTTAAACTCACAATGCTTGTTTAAAGGCGTTGACCCAAGTTTTCATTGTTTTGCTGATTTGTTTAGATGTGCATATTTATACGTATTGATTATCGTTTGCCATAAATAAAAGATTGTTGGAGGTTAACAAGAATATCTCTCCTGATTTTGCCTCTGGAGTTTCATTTTAACATACGCTATATTTAATCACCGGTTACGGCATGACAATTATTGTTTTTCCTGGAAAAAGAACGCATTTTGTGTGAACATGTATCCATTGTAACCTGATTTTTTACACTTTTGCAGTCAAATTATTAATCAAGCAGACCTGCTAACATAAGCTGTTTGTGATAAGCCTTTGTTTGTACAACAAATATATTGAGAAGAACGCTGCTATCAACAATTAAGTCCATGACTGGAAATGGCCCAAACAGACTTGAAAGTGCACATAAGCATTTTTATTGAATCGACTTTTTTGAGAACAATACATGATTAAAACAACAACCTCTTTTGATGTGCAGAGTTTACGACGATAGAGATAAAGCATTACACCAAGGGAACGCTGTAAGAATACTTGCACTAACATGCGACTGTAAATAAACGGTACAATAAACTAAACAGATACACGTAATTAAGCTTCTTATATTTACTGCACAAACTATATTCCAATTTGCTTATTGACTTACATCATCTATTTTTTATTTGATTGCACTAAGCTTTACTCTTAAACACTTGCAAATAACGTACCTCAAAGTCCAAGACATTATGCAGTTTGTCTATAGAGTATAGTGACTGTCGTTTTTCAGTTCGAAAATGTAATCATAATTATAGCATCATTCCTATACGTGGGTTAAACTCGTTTAGTGCAAAAATGTCATGGCTTTTATTTCATTCGTCTAAAATACGGATTGTGTTTTCATTCAGTGCGAAAACTTTAACTGTAAATGTATTTTTAATAATTCACATATTTACATAGTTTATTTTTCAGCGAGGTAATGTCATGACCATATTGTATTTGTTTGATTAAACGGATTTTATATTCGTTCAATGCTTTCATGCAAATACAAATAAACATATTAGAGAGTTTGTATCAAGGCAGGAGTTCTTCATATGAAACGACACCCAACAATCAAACAAAGCCCACAACATTAATGTTGGAGTGTTCTTTCAAGCCATTAGGAGTTTAGACCGGTCAGTTTGGCTCCTAAACGAAACGTGAAACTCCAGAAACATTTTTAGGAGACAAATGATTGTTTACATCAGGTAATATTTTATTTACTACATGTGGCCGATTTCCTATACATTTGGGGTTTAGACCAATATATGGAGCTCCACACCTCATCGTTGATCCGAAGATATTTGCAAAACATGGACGTGTACATTTCAATTTAAGCACAATTAAACTACTCAATTGATGGATGCATTCACGAGTCACGGAAATAAAACTTTTTGAGTGATTATAGTCATCAGCTGTGCTGAATATATTCATCCATTGCAGAATGTCACGATGTTATTATGTTACTCCTGTATGCTAATACAATTCGTTCAGTGTGACGGCGTTTGCTGCACCTAGTTGTTGTTGTCCTTAAAAAATACACGTTCGCACCTCTTTTTAACTGACACAAAGAAAATACATTAACATTAACCTACCTAATAAAGAAAACAATCACAAATCAGCAAGTCATGTTGTGATAGACTGTCAACGTCTCTGACATGGTATACGTTTAATAATCATATAATTTATTTGCTTACACTGATATCGCATTTGTATACTATGTATTAATACGCATTTTTTTCTGAACAGAAAACAATATACAAACTATACGTGTCTCAATGCAAATTGTATACAGGGCTTCATTGAGAACAATACATTGACTAGTTTGAATCAGAGATATGACATGTATATGATGCTGTTCTGGCAGATCCTCGGTAGAGATTATTTATGCTAAGCCGTAGCAAATGCCAATAGCAAGACAATCCATGATCTAACATATTATTTATCAATCGCGTACTAACATGTGTAGTTGTACTCAAAGCAAGGCATCCATAAGGCAGGTTTCTAGTTGCCTTAATTGAAATTCGGGCAGCTCAATTGTTATTCTAATAATGTTTACACGTACAGTGTATGCTATTTATTGCATACACGCATGTTTATATGGTTTGAGTTTCAGCCTCTGCTGCATTTGATGACTTTTGTTTTTACAACTAAGTAGATGCCGGATGCACACATCACTATTGTTTTGTGTTAGGGCAGTATAATATTTGAGCTATGATATTGGGAGAAAATCATAGATGGGTTGTATAAATTATAGTAATAACCATTACAAATGTCACAATAGCAGGAGGACATGAATGTGTACACATGCCATAGAACGTTAAGCTTAATAATGATGTATTTTTGTGTTGCGAATTATTAACTTTTTAATTTGTTGCAAATATGAATGACATTAACAAGGTTGTATAATTTATCTTACTTATATGCGTAGAGGAATTGTTTGCTTAGTTTTGGAATGTGACATAGATTAATGTTATCAAACATTCATTGTAAATGTAATACAACACTTCTGCAATTAGAAACACCAGTAGCATGCTTGTATACATTCGAGTGGTGGCTTTATAGTTAAAGTACGTATTAAACCCTACGCTATTTATATGACATTGTTAAGGTGTACAATTTGGACATAATTTATAAGGTTATCAGTTTTCTTGTTTGTCACTTTGTGTGCAAATATAGCGCGAAAAGTTCTTTGCCCTTGCTTATTTGTTCACACAGCAACCTTATTGTGTTACGGGTAAAAAAACACATATCAACTGGTATGACTAAAACGTATCACGTGAATACAGAAATATCTTGTTTGACTGTTCGTTTTAAAAACTGCGTAGCTGTGTATTTTTTAACACCATGCAATACACACAATCAATTGAATATAACAGATACCGCTGCGATACATTAAATTTGTATATTCTTACTTTGTAAATGTGATATATGTGTGATATGTGAACCGGATTCAGTAATATAATCTTTAAATGAATAAACAGGTATATGCATACTCGATTGGTATCCTGTATAATAATGGCTTTACATTATGTGTGTTATAATTAGAAAGTAAAACATGAAACTAATAATTTAAGAAACTAATTGTTGCTGCAACAGGCTTGGTTAAAATACAAATGGACTTCAAAGAATATCATAAAATAACCAAACTAGATCTACAGTTTTTGTGCACAACAACGCACGGTCAACATTTTCAAACGTTATTACATATGATTGCGAGTTAAGCATTATTAGTAGCAAGTTTTTAAAAACAATATGTCAAATCTTAACTAATGTAATTCAAAATGTATGGTACTTGTAAAAGAAATACTAACATATTAATACACAATACTGCAAAATAGTAATGTTATTAGAATGAATTGTACCTGAATCTTAGTAACTGAGAAACGAAACGTAGATATTTGTAGATCGGAGTATGTCCTCAACCTTTCAAGTGATTCCAGATTCGAATTTGGAAAAAATATTGCACGCCGAAAGGCGTTTAAAATATAATTTAATCAAAATACTAAGCCAATCCATTCTTTAGAACTGATTCGCTGACAACAGTCATGTCATTCATATACAATGTCCTGAATGCCTTTACACAAACTGTCCCTTTATATAAACTGAGTCATAATATGTAACAATATGTAAAAGAAACTGTTAAAACGTTCAAGCAATTCTCACGAATCATTTTCAATAATACTCTGAGATTCGTGGGACCAAAACCTGTGAGACATAAATGGAAAGAACGTATTGATTATTTAATAATGCTCGTAATAAATGTCGCCTGAGGGACACAAGTGGTTAATTTTTGCTTGAGAGTGTTGTAAGTAGTTATGAAAATAGCGCATGATTTGAAATTTTAATTGCAGCCCTGCGTAGTACGTTAACGATTGTGAACATAATCACGTTTTGCAATTAAAACATCTGCAACACACACACGGCAAAAATCATCAAATGAAAAACAAGTAATTGGCTCTGATTCAGTTCACACAATATAGAAAATTAAGGTGTGAGCTATTAACCGTTGTTGTAACGGCAGTGAAAAAATAAAAAATGTTAATGGAAATTAAAAAATAAAACATGAATACAACGTTTTATATTATTTGCAAATGAACAGATTGATAGACCTTATGCATCGATCAAATTGCAATGTGTGTCGTTAAAGGGACGTCTTAACAGCACATATCAGAAAACAGAGCATGACACATGCCATTATTGACTAATTATTCAAATGCACCAAACACTTTTATTTAGGCTTCTATTCTTTGATATGCCAGTTTCAGTTTGTTTGTCTTTTTCATGGGCTAGTGCTATCACAATGGAGTGTTAAACACCGTTTGTCTGAACAGCGTTTTTTTTTCAAATTTAATGGTGTTGCATAACTGTTGTTTCTTCGTATTTAAAAATTCCACTAGAACATGAACGTTATAGTGAATCAAAGTAAATGATTAAGCAACACAGAGATTTAGTATGATACTGTGCAAATAACAAGCGGTTTGGAAGTCATGTTTGTATGCATAATAACAACAAAGAAGTCGTATAATCAGTACGCGGTGTTTGATTTCAACGTTTATAAACTACTTAGTAAATGTACTAAATTATTCTTTTGCGTGACTATTAGTTTAATTTAGTAAATTATACTTTTCAAGTATTTTCCAATCATGAACTATTTCCCAAGAACAAAACCAGTTCAAAGAATCGTCATGGTGTTTTTGTTATATCCTTATCGATCAACTATGTTTGTATTGGATAACTGTAATGCCGTTGTAATACATTCACCCATAGATATGCAGTGCGTATAAAGAGATGGGAATATGTTGAAATAATAATATAATACATTACAATTATTGCATTTTGAATCGTTTTTGTTCCATATCATACACAACGCTATATCCACCCAATGGCGGTAGTGTCGAGATAAGTGAACTATATGGTTAAATTTGTGTACTGCTTTGCACACGCAATGGTTGACATTGTATATGCTTACTTCATAGCGTCAGAGAACCTAAGATGTATTTGTGATACCCGAAATCTACAAAATGTATTCATTACTTGTAATTCGAATTGTATTAATTACATGTTTAGATTTGACGGTAAACGAACATAAATAACTAAATAAGAAAGTGACATAGATCAATAGTATTCCCAGTGTTCTCAGTCTGTTTACATCTGTGTAATTCACGTTGAGACCAATTGAAAGCAAGGAGCCAGCTGTGTCGTTCACTAATCAGTCATTTATGATCCAGTAGAAAACATAATGAACATATGAGAGTACTAAGGCTGCAACGTCTATTTCAAAGGGTATCTTTACAGTTCACATACATCCGCATACGGTTGGTATGCATACATACAACATATGTATTGTTAAAGCGGGACTGTACGATTTTGTCAAATATTTATGAATTTTTATAAAATGTATTAAAAATTAGTATACATATATTTCAATATAAATTAAAATAAAAGTTAAGAAGAACATGTGTCGAAAAATGCGAAATAAGCCAGATATTTAAATCTAAAATTGAAATTGGCTTCCAGCCGAATTCGCCAGCATATATATTATACATGTACAATGTTAATCTAAATTAAGTTTTAGTGCAGATTCGTTCATACGACACACAGACACAATTTTGTTTCCTTACAAATACGAGTAAAAGTGTCGGCATCGGCTTTAACCAGCGCTAGCTTGTCTTTGCTGCATTTTATGAAATTCGTCTTCATAGTATAATTTGTATTGCCTATTTTGAGTCATCGTAACATAATTTAATCAATATTTTAAAATTTAACACATGTAAAAATCGTACAGTCCCGCTTTAATGTCAACACGATCTTGATCAGTATGATGCAATCTTAAAGTCTTGAACATGTTTATTACAACTGCCGAAAAGAGGGATGTTTTATTGCTGATAATTTATAGCAATTTAATGCTCATAACTTAATATTTTACTGTTTGATTATATATCATTCTTTTGTTTTATATTTAACTTCAACGTCAATGTATTTATTGCGTAAATCAAAGCATTTTTATAGCAATGTACTACAAAACACAGTGTGAACACATGGAAAATGCATATAAAAATGCACAACATTATATACTTGCATGGTGGGACAAAATCATAAATATTTTTATCAGTTACTGATTTCTTAACATATGGAAACAATAATTTATTGAAAGCATAATTATTATCGATTCGGAGTTATTTGCTAGTAAACAAACACATGTCTGCAATATTAGTAAAGTGTACATCTGTGTATGCAATTGTTACGAAAATTTGAATGTGTGTGACATATTAATAATAATTGATATTTAGTTTCAATCATTCTAAGATTACATTTATCACATAACCTGTCTGTGTTCGGAATATTTGAATAGCGGTCACGTTATATTGGTTAATCGCCCGATGTAATTTTCAATGCGATCTCAAATGCGAGTCTTAAATACCAGATAGTGTTTTTTTTCAGATCCTAACTTGTTCTGAATAAAGTATAGACGACTAGACTTGTTAATATGAGAAAAGAGTTGTTAATATGAGAATCCAACATGTGTTGAAATATATATTCTAAGTGTTGTTTTATTGCATTTGATTCAATAAGCATACTAAATTGATTCACCCCTAAAATAAGATGAACTTAATTTCTGGAGCCCCGTTTTTTCCATTGTTAATATGTGTTGTATCAGCGTCATATTTTAGAATGTTGTATGTATCTTCTTGTATTTATTAATGTGAGCATTGGTCTGACAGTCTGAGTCAGCTCACACGCACTTGGAACATCACATAGTATGACACAAACACAACTTAACTGAGCTTTCAGTTTTAAAATTAGAACACTATATTTACCTTCACCTTTATGCTTAACCTACTAATTAAAGACCCACTACTTCGTGCTGGTCTACGGAAACTGATAAAATCAATATTCGCACTTCAGATGCGATAAACTGCTTATGTACTTGGATAGTCCACAAATGTTGTTTTAATGTTAATCCCTTTTATGATAGTAATGTTTCATGTGACGATTTTATTGATTCTATTGTTTTACCGGGCTACGGGTTTCTTTTTTTTTATCATATGCTTAGTTAGATTTTAAATTGTTTTACAATGTTATGGTTATTTTATGTTTTTACAAGATTATGATATGTATTCATTATTGTACAGCGCCTTTGAACGTGTTTTATTACATGAAAAGGGCGCTTTATAAATCAGGTTTATAATAATAATATAATAATAACCTTCACCTGCTAATAATTGCAAAACAATGGTATATTGTATGTAGAAAATGAAACTGACATTCCGACATGCCACAGGCAGCATCGAATTAACCAAGATAACACTTTCATGTCGCATTGACATGCTACTATTATAAATCTTGCCCCGTAGGTACACATGTACGCACAATATCGTCACTACTGAACTGATATCATGAATATTTAACGCACTCCATGTAAATATAGAAATAGTATGACATCACCAGTACCGATTTAACAACTTAACAACATACGTGCGTACTGTTTAAGTGTTAACGTTCTGATTCCTAAATTTGCTGGTAGCAAATTGAAGGCTAGAAACAGATTAAATGAGTTCATTAATAGATTATTCATCATGTGACGTGTTTATGATATTTATAACAAAAACGTAAATGTGTTTACTTCTTTTCTACAATCATCATCTCTACATCAGAAGAAATATCATCTAACAATACAAATAAGCCTTCCAAAGTCTTTAACGATATGACATAAGACAATTACAATGGTAAACTATACATCTCAAAAAAGCTACATGGCTATGTCCTTTTTGAAACATTACTATCAAAACAATGCTTACTGGGCATGCGATAATCATATAAATTATACAATTATGTTCCAGGATCTTTGTTGCTCGATGGACATTACAAGTTTTTTCTCGCGAGTAATGCAAACAATTATCGAAGATCCGAATGGTATATTACATGCTTACATGCTGTAATAACATGCTGAAATCGATTTCGCAAGCAGTAGTTGACAAAAGAAAGCAGGTCCTTACGTTTGTCTTGGTGTATTTTTCTCCTATAGTCCTCGTTAGATTGTCTAGCAAACTAGTTTTCCAAATGACTTTGGAAATAAATCAACAACAAACAGACAGTTGAATCATGTACATCCTCATTTTCAAAAAAGTATTTTCGTCTTTTAACCACTCAGCTGTATACAAATGTTTCAAGTATAGGACTGACTTTTGAAGTAGGAATATCGTACAACTTTGTTTCTGCTAGTCAAAGAAAGAGTATAATGCATACTTCTTTACACTATCATCGGCTTATTTTAAAACAAACAAATTCGTTGCATTTAATCTATATGGAGAGAGACAAGTGTCGATGCAAATCAATATCGAATGCTTGCTGTTGGTGATTTCTGCTTTTCTTGTTATGTGTTAACTTCGCAATTGTTAAAACACTTTGAGACTCAGGCAGTGCCCAAAGGCTAAACACAATCGTTTAAGTGATCGTTATTTCTCAATATAGCAGTAAACACACTTAATATGTCACAGTGTTGTTTAATGGAATTCATCGTTTCAGAATAATATTATTACAACATTCACATATGTAGATAACAATGATACATTTACCACTGGTACGTTTTAAACAACGGTTAAATGAAAAATTACTTTGAAAAGAGCTAACAGTAACCGAAGTAACTTCCAATTGACTAATATTACTTAAAAGTTCGTATTTAATCGCCTACATCGCAAAAAGTACCTGCATCTATTCAATTAATGTATTTGAAAGGAGTTTTAATCAATCAAGTTACGGTTTAAATAATGGGTTGCCGTGCAAAATGAATGATAAAGTATACAAACGTTTAATTGGTTTCAAATTTTATTTGCTTAGCTCAGCATCCTAATATTTGAATACTTCAATCGATTATTTGGCATTCCATATCATCATTTGTGATGCGTGCTTAATAGCAAATGCAAGTGGACAAAGGTATTGAATATCCATACATGGTGAAGGCGGTAAGTTTATAAAACAAAATAATTTAGCAACACAAAAAAACAATCGAGAGCGCATTTAAGTTTCTGTCTTTGATTCGATGAGATACATGTAGTAGGTATAATGTTTTACGCAAAACAATTATATTCGTTATTACGGTAACATGAACATTATGCATATACTCGTAAACATATTCGTAGCGCTTTCGAAAGTTCTGATATTGATTGAGAGTAGCAAGGCTATATTGATTGCATCGTTTGTTATCCACATACGCACTCGTTTCATTTCATGGTACCGCGTTTACGTTTGCTTGAAGACAATATGTAAAACACGTAAAGACATGTGAGCCGTTCTTTCGATATTATTTGAATTAACAGTCACAAACAAACATCAGGTACTAATCGATTATACAAAGCATTACGTACGTTCGGAAAAAAGGATTGCGTATTCCACTAGAATTTTTTTTTTAATGATGATAATAATACTCTGTTAATGTATATAAAGTAAAACTTAAGCTACAACAGCAGGGGATACCATAAATTAGGTAGTGGAATGACAATTTAACCCGCTGGTCCCCAGGTGATGGATAGGCGGATGTATTTTAGCTATAGGGGCTAGTTGTAAAAAGAGTCAGGCCTTCCTGCATAAATAAATAGATCCTATCAACTGGCAATGTCACTACACGAATGTGTGAGGATGAAATTTGGAAAGCATCATCGCACATATACATACCCGTACCACGACAGGACCACCATGCGATCAAGAAGTACGCTATGACCTCTAGCCTCAGGGTATGGATCTTTGGAAACACTTAATCCATGTGATCACAGGAGAGTACCCTTACATAAGACGAATGTACCAGGCTGAACAGCGGCTTCTTACACACCACGGATACTAGTGAACCATTGTACCACGCAACACAACCGAATGAAGACAACGAGAAAGGAACTCGTCCTGTTAAATTCTACCAGGCAGGTGCTCTGCCGTTATCCGTGTTTCGATGGCGTCCGCACATACAACTCCAAGAAAGCAAGGTTCAGTACTTGAATATTAAGCTTGAAGGTACAAAAAAGAACTGGAGAGAAAAGACATCAACACTGAACATGGGAAAAGACTCCACCAAGTTTGGAAACAGATCACAGCCTTAAATGACGAGATCATCAGAGATCACAAGGCCATCCTGGCAGGAGAAGGATGAAACGTTAACGAAATGACAGCCTTAAATTGTGTTGGCAGAAGCAGACGCAAATGAATCCAATACTCAGGCTAAAGGGTAAATTGCAGCGTCAAATTATGCAAAATACAACTATTATTTGAGGCACGATAATGAACGATGTATCTATAATATCGAACATTCAACTGAAGTGTACCTAGGGCATAAGATGTTTTGTCAAGATGTACAGTATACAGTATTGATAATACGGAATCTAATCACATACAATCGATTATTTTAAATGATGTGATGTTGGCAATACAATACATAAGTGCTCAATTATAATCAATACGTCATACATAATTGGGAGCACAATGCGCGAATGTCTGTTGTTTTCAGGGTAGTGCATTTTACGAGCCAGTCCCTTGCAAAAACTGTATTAATTACTCATTAATACCATCAACATTATTATAAAGCATTGCATGATATCTTTCAACATATATATTTATACTATTTAAACTCAGAGAAAACAGACCTTGAGTTTTTCTTTTCTCTCGAGGAATTTGTTGATTAGAATAGCCCGAAATTGTTTGTTTACATTATAGGCCCTTATTTGAAATAAAGTTAACGCATGTATTCTATAGAATACCTTATGTAAACATAGAGGTACAGTAAAAACATCAGAAAAAGTTTTATCGTATAAATAGTTTATCAAATCAAATTAACAATCACTTTAAAACAATATTAATGACACATTGCAGATAACTTAGATCGAAAAACATCCCTTTATACAAACATCCATGGGAAAACCAAATAACGAAATAATTCTTCTTCACCAGAATTGAGCGAGTTGCTTAAAAGACTTTGGGCAGCAATTTACTTCTTTATACAAGAGTGCTTCGTTAATATTTCAACACATTCCATGAAAGATGCATGAAGAGCGAGTACTATATCGTTAGAACACTCATAGCACATGCGTGATTTTTTGAAGCGTTAATGTAACACTGTTCTGTTTGTGTACTACTTCAAAATATATTTCAAATGATAAGTTAGTTTTTATACTTGCATTCAGCGTTAACTAATTTATGTGATATAACTGATTATATATTAATACCAGTACACATAGTGTTGACTGGCTGTAAACTATTTCCAAAATGCGAAATACAATTTAGTTTGTTTTCATGTTTAAGTATACCTATGGGCATATTTGTCAAATGTACTATTATGTGCCTTACAAAATCTTAACTACAGTAATCCAGTTACCTAAAAATGGCTAAAGACGTTTCAACTTCACATAAACTATACATTTATAAAAACAATATTGTAAATAAAAAAAAGCATTTGCGAACCTTACAAACATCCCAAATTCGCAATGAAGGGAGGCTTCCCTTCAAAAAATGTATTTTTTCTTTGTTCAATATCAATAATATTTGTTCCTGTGTGTTTATTGATGTTCCTCAAGAAATATTAAAAAGATTCACCCATTAGACCGACTCCAATATGTATTCAATTACATGCTGTATATGTAATGTTTTCAGTATTTAACTGGCTTTCGGTGCAGGAAGATCCACTAATTGTGTTCACCAATCAATCCAAAAGTATTGCATTGTGGTCCGTTAATGGTTTTACTTTTACGATGTATTTTGTTCTATGAATATTTTATGTTATCACAGAAAGATTTGTGGCTAAAGTAGACCAATTCAAAGCCATTCACAGTAGATTCACGATGGCTCAAACAAGCTTGGGTCAAATTTCCGGTTGGCTGAACGTCTCATCGTATTTCCAATTTGTGTTCGATATATTCATTTAAATCTCTGTCGTTTGGCTCGAATTCGCGAGGGTCTAATTATCGAATGGTTTGAACTGTTTTCTCAGTCCAGGTCATACATTTCACTCTTTCTTTTGTTTGTTTGGTTCGAACTCGCTTTGAGTCGCATAACGCTGTTGATCGATTAGGAGCGCTGTATAAGCAACGCGCTATAATTGATGTCACATCTGTTGAAAACTTATCATCGACTCAATCGTTAATTGATTTGAGTAATATATGATATCGAATCGAAACAAGTGGGTTGGATACTGCCGCATCGCCAGACAATGAAGACAACACCGCATCAAACCTAACAAGGAAGACGCCCGTGAAGTCAGCAATCGGAGGGATTTATATCATACGGAAATGTCTAGAAGAGTACTAAGACTGACAACATCTAAAAAGTCAACTGGATGCTCTTGAAAAATCCATGACGCGACGACAATTCATCAACACCAAACAAACTAAATGATGTGTAATGTTTCTGTTATGTAGTTACAGTGCCTTTTTATGTGTTTTATATAAGTGCTGTTTCTTACATGAACCCGTAAATGTACATAAAAACGCACTGACCTTTGTTTGATGTTTGTGTAAATATTTTTAAATATTTATAAATAAAAAAAATAAGTAAATACTTGGCTGTTATTAATCCATAAGCAGACAGTTGTACGAAGTTTGGGCGGTTTAAATACTCTGATGACATTTCTAGTATAGTATCGCGGTTGATATCAGATATCGGTACTGATCTCTGAGTTGTGTCCTTTGTGTAATGCACGGTAACATAATATAATTGATCGCTTTGATTGGTTATCGATTACTACACAATAACTATTGTTCGTTGATTTTAAGCGCTCTACCAACAACAATATATGTACGAAAGCTTATATAAAATCAGGGGGGTTGAGTTGTTCTATTGCTGCTAGATTAATAAGACTTAATGCGATTTGCAACAGGTATGCGTTCTTCATTTGCATTGATGATCTTTGTGCTTTTCAGTGGGTCACCTCATTTGAAACTCTAATTCAGACATTTAGCTGGTTGTTTATCAACCGATCCTAGCACATGACCCATAACCAAAAGAAGTATGCGTTAATGAAAATGCATATCAAGCAAAACAGATAAAACACATGTAAAAAATTACAGTTGCATCAATAATGCATTTTAATTAAAGCTATAACAGCGTGATCGATTATCATGTCATGGAGTGGACAGGTTGCACATTGTAAGTGTTAAGTATAGTTCAAAACCACAACTCTATAACCAAGTTTGTCCGTTGCTTTTCGAAGCTCATTATATGCAAATCAGATGATAATTCCAAGAGATTGATGTAATCATCCGTGAATGGCTCAGGTAATGAGCTGCCAAATTAGAGCATCAACTCGATATCAAATCAAAACATTCAGTTGGCAATGGACAAACCTATTAAGCTATGTTTAGATGTCAATACAGCCACAATTCATAGAAACTAATCCAGAACAGTGCAATTTGAAATGCATTATTATCAATTGTATGTAATATCTGAACTTTAACCCCCAAATTTATTCCTCAGAAAGGTTAATAACAGCATAAATAAAATAACCTCATTGAATTTGTACTTAATTAGTAACAATTAAGACGAAACCCAGTAACAGAGTAGTTATTAAGGATAAAAAAGGCTAATTAGGAAAGAAAAAAAGATCTGCTGATTTTGCTTGACAATTCATTTCCCAAGTAATTTGCTTTATACACGTGTGTTTCGTTAATATTTACATTACTTTGCGAAAAAACATATATATGTATATGGTGCTATTTTGACAGTGCATGGTTTGGCAAATTATTCACGTCTATGGGGTTCTTTTGAATCATTTGTTGTATAATTTCTCTATACAAAATCGACCTCGATAGCGTTTAATTGCAATCAAACCGTAACTTGAACTTGAACAACAATACTCCGACATCTATATTTTTAATACAAACAGACATTTTATATTTTTTATTAAGACGTTGCTTCCTCGAGGTTGATACAAATAATGTCAAACGGTCAGTGAGAAATACTGAGGGATGATTTATGACACCAATATTGAGAGGCTTGCAGCGGTTAAGTAAAGTATACTTGTATTATAGAAACATGTTTAAGACAGTTTTAGTACTTATATTTATGGTTTTACTGTTAGGCATCTGGGTCCTTTCCATAATAAAGTACCGCATTGTATAATAAGGTTTCTCTCCTGCTCGTGCAGCTTCAGTGTCAAGTTACGTTCATTTCATAACTAAAACTGTTTGATTTGTGTTATGTCAATGAAGTAGTTTGTAGGTATTCAGACGCTGTCAGCGGTAGATTACCGTATTATTGTGATATTGAAACATGTTTAAGAAAGTTCTAGTATTTAGATTTTTGTCTCAGTGTTTGACAGTTTGTTCCTCGCTATATAATAAAAGACCGTGATGTATAATACTGTTTCCATCCTGCCAGTGCATTCACTGTTGTACCTATAATGAAGGCTCCCAGTGCATTGGATTGTCACAATGCCTTTCACAAACATGTAAACTGGGACGTTTCTGTCTTATGCGAGTATTTCAATTCCTCTGAAAGTGATTTTCGTCGTGCAAAAACGGGTCATAGGACATGGCCGAACAATGAAGTTCCAGATATTCATGTGAATCCGTATACACTTAAAAAGAAATATAAATATAAAGTTGCTACCGGTTGAAAATGTATGTCCTTGTCTCAAAAAAATATCGAGCAACACACAATTTCGTCAGTCAGTTACAAATAGCCTAGCTAAAACGCAGTCAGCCCTCATAAACACATGCCCCCATTCTTGATGTAACCATGTGTTGCTTATACAATAGGACAATATTTTATAAAGAAACTGTTGAAAATGTGTTGAAATCGATTTGCTCTTTAGTTTGATAACAAACAAAATGACAAATAATACATAGCTATTGTTACGTACAGATATTGAAATGAAATGTATGCTTTAAAAAATAAATAAAGAGTGTCACAATAGCATGTCATATTTTTTAACGCGCATGCAAACATAAATTAAAGGAATACCTCACGAATACTTAAACGTAGTAAAATTATATAAACCACTGTAACTGACAGAATCTTAAGCCGTGCGGAACAAGCTACCAAATACGCACAATTTAATCATACATGTACTATCATTGAAATGCGTCAAGATCACACCGAACTAACAGCATTCAATGAAATACAAAAACACAGGTTGTACAAACATTTGTATCGAATTGTGTTTGAGGGCGTTGATCCTTGCTTTAACCATGTGTATGTATAGTGTTGTGGCGTTCTGTATAGTATAAGTAATTGCCTTGAATAACAGACATAACAGACATACAACGTCAGTAACAAAAAGGTTAAAAGAAAGTCGCGCCTGATGATGTTTCTGGAGTTTCATTATATATACAATTCATGCATAATTTACAAATTCGGTGTAAAAATTAATATAGCATCAAATCGCCAGCAACAAAGAATCTTTTATATACCAAATTTGGGGCTGTATTAGTGTCATTGGCTTCTTGTCTGTTGTTAATTGTATTGGAAGCAAACGCATGGCAATGCTTAGATAACGATTCTCACTAAAGCAAATTCGACTTATTGTCTTCATCACGTTAGCATTTGTAAAACGCCAATTAGGGATGGTTCCAAGGTGACTTAGCCTCATGGCACCGACTTATATTTTAGATGAATGAGTTTATATGGTATTGTATGTCATAGTGTCTGCTTTCTTTATAATAAAAACATTGTATTGGGAATATGATTACGGTGTATAGACAGGAAAACTAAAATTGACATATGTTATTGGTTCAAATCTCAACCTTGCCAAATATGTGAAATTTGAACATTGAGGACTTTTTTATAGATGACATACGCTACTTCATTGCCTGCAAATACACAATTTCACAAATTCAAACATCTACACATCTGAATCAGAATGCACGAAATACATGTAGTTACAGTTCGCAAAAGATGCTACGGTCCAATTAATATCTGATACAAGTAAATGTTGAGTAGTATTCCTACATCGTTTCATACGTATGTTAATACTTTTCGAAAACAAGAAACGATGATTCACCTGCTCTTCTTACAATACTGTTATAAACAATGAGTTGCTGTTTTATATGGCAACAGTAGATTTAAATTGATCAATAGTATCCGATTAAATTAATAAGACACGATCATGCCTCTGACTAACGACAATCCACGTGCATAAGTTCATACCATCTTGCCAATGAGATTTCCTCTGATGAGTCTATTCTGAATAATGCATTCAGAAGCTAACGACAAAAGTATAGTACAAAATATCACCTCTTTGAAAGCTTCACTTCTTAAGATCGGACAGTTTGTTGCAAACAATCAAAACATAAACAAGATTCAGAGATGAACGACATAATAATACACTTGATTTGTTTGATATGGTTTTAGTGGATCATTGCATGAACAGTACTTTTTTCACACAAAAAATAAAAAAACAAATAAGTTGTTTCTCAAACATCTTATTAATTTTTTTCTCTGCCTATTACATGGGAAAGAAGGTATAAACTCATGATTTTCGATAAACAAACATGTTCTACACCTGCCAGATGCGCCTTTGATGATTTCAATTGATTGAGTGTGTTCTTTAAGCCGAACATTCAAACAGGTTCCTATTAATAAAACAGATGCCGCGGTCTATTATCAAAGCTTACACCAAGTATCTCATAAAATAGTACATGTAAGTAGCAAATTAGTCATGCGAAATGTCCGCAGAAAAGCTATATAACAATAAAATGAGAAGCAAAAATTAGAGCTTGTCACATTTCTGGTGAATGTCCCCTGAAATAGTATTTTAATATGTACCGCGTTTAACCAAACATAAATGAGTATCTTGGGGCAAGCTTTGATTTAGCCCATGGTCATGATTTGAACATACGTTGTACAAGTCCACAATCGGATGTTACGTACCAAAAATCAAAGCTCGGTATGTTATTTTCTGACAAGAATTTATATGCCCGTTTAGTCTTTGATATACTATTTATATCCGAGGAAATTGCTTGTATTGTAAGAAACAGTGGCTTGTTCTTACCACGTTTACATGAGTAGAAAACATATTGTAGATGATAAGATGTAACATAACAAAATATTTCACATCCAGGCGTCACTGTTTCAGAGAGAAACAAATTTGAAACTTATTTTGCTAGTAAAGTGTATACTTATCATGAGATCGATAGAGAAAGGCTTGTTCTGAACCTTAAAACATACTTTAAAAAATATAAAGGGAAAACTATTCAATACAACATATCAAATATTTTACATCTGAGTAGTTTTAGTCAAACACTAAATATTTTGTTTGCTATGTTAGTGTAAGTATATCAAGTAACCCCGGTATGTTGACGTAAATATATGGATAATACGTTTATATTAATTGCAGCCATCACATAGACAATCTAATTAAACAGGAACGTAAAGACAGCAATGTTTTACATAGTTAAATAACACTTGCAAAAGATCACCTATATATAATAAGGAACATGTTTGTTTTAGCGGAAAGACATACATACATGCATGGTAAATCAAGGAACCCGCTGCGTGTTGTTCAAACGTTTGCTCCATCTATGACACAAATGTCTCCGATGCAGTGCGCTCTTATATAAGCAATGACAGCGATTGTCATCAGTCACATAGAATTTGTATTTATTGATACACACGATCGCGACTAGAGATCAATTGTTCACCGTCTCGCAAATGGCGTCGAGAATTTCCGAGAAATGCGATTTTGAGTGTTCACAATCATACGTAAGGGAAATTAAGAAATGTATCGTTCACTCAATGCCATTTGTATCAAAACATGACTGTGCTACTTGAATATAAATTACAAGTTATCTGCTCTGACATATGCACTTGAGGCATTCGAGCATGATGTAAGCATGCTTAGATCTATAGAAAACAAATGTAACAATGATGAATGATGTTGTAGATGAAGCATGTCCTAAATATAAATCATTACATTAGTCAGGTCTGTAAGTGCATGGTTTGGGTTTCAAAAATAGCATTTTATTTCATGTCATTGTTTTATCTCCATTATTTTGTATTTGCTATTTACATTTTATGGACAATATGTCCTCTGGCTAGTGTGTAACCATACTTGTTAAATGCTGTTTTGTTCCAAATTATTCAAAACTGTTCCGATGCAAGACTTTCATTCGGGGGTTCAATTGAGTAGTTCGTAATTATATATGAGTTTGATAATCATGCTTAATTTACCAATACCTGTTTAGACCATGTCGACCGAAAATAATTCAACATATGGCATAAGTTACAATGAAAACAATCTGTACTTCACTGAAATTACCATGTGGGGTAATTTAAAAGCCAACTTACCATGTAGCATTCAGTAAAGTCCATCATCTAGAAAAAAAAACATTCGTGCGTGGAGAAGGACGCCATTAAACATTTGTTTGTTAGTGTTTGGTTTCGAAAAAATATAATGACAGACAATAAACACAACTTTTTCGTTTACGTGTACTGAGTAAACGGGTCTTTAACCAATATAAAGAAGTGAAACTCCTGAAGCTCCAGCAGTATTGTATTTCTATCATACACACCGTCGTGGTCCTTTAGTTATGGCAAGGAAACAGTTGCCAAAACAGTACAGTACGGGACAAATCGAAACAACATATACACATAGTAGAATAAAGCTGGTGTCACCGCCTTGGAAGGTTCAATGCTTAGCTATGGGGGTTTAAACCGGTTATATCGCGCTCAACCTCACACTTGGCCCAGCAATATTCATATAATTTAAAAAAAAATAACCTCATAGCATTGCAACTCAAATTAAACAGTACTTAAAGGGAATTATAACGCATTCAATTTGATTACTATTTATTTACTCAGTGGTAGGAAGGAGACCAGAACAACAAAGTTACAACGTTTTGAGGCACGATGAAATGAAATTACGAACACGTATCAACAACATCCCTTCTTTTTACAAAAATATATTTTACCTAGTGGCAATAAACAAGCATTATATCAACCACTGTCTATTTACTTTGACTTTACTGATTTTTAATTGCAATTCGACTACATGGAATAATACAAAATTAGCATCGATTGCGTAGGAAAATGTGAAAATTCGGAGTTTACGTGAATTACGAACAGTATTACCATTAATCGTTTACCTATAATTATTGGAACCCGAATACACTGTTAGGCGAGATCCGAATATAAAGATCCGAAATACCTTTATTTAAAGTAAGTAACCAATTGTCTATAACAGAAATGAACAACAACCCATTTACGCTATAAACTAGTCAGATAGTTTGATAGTTATGCACTGCTTAAACGACGTTATTTTGGATAGTTGAAAATTATCTGGACAACACCGGCTGTGTTGCAGACGTATATACAAACAATATGCCAAAGCATGAGCTTTAAGAACCAGATATATACAATACATAAAATGCGCACATAAATCGCGAATACGAATTATTTCTTCTTTATGATAAACATAATGCTCCTTTTAAGAATGTATAGATTGCTGTTAATCTTGAAACACACGAGACACATATATCATGCAAGACCATTATACGTTCTGTAACAAATTGGGTTCGTTCTTGGATCTATGTTGTGATAGACATTCAGACAATGTAAACTGTAACAAAGTCGTAAATACCACACAAATACCGAATTGATATTCGTGTTTTATGTCCATTGTAAAGTGAAATATAATTCTCTAAAAGCCTTCTTTGAAATAAACATTGTATGTATGCTCTCTGCTGATGATTCATTACTTCTTTAGCACATGCCCATATACTAACAGGACAACAATTCGTGGACTGATCGCAAAGCTATCGTAACTCAACTTGTTTCTGAAAACAGACTTGTGTGCATTTTCATGGTATTTTGATGATTTTCGTTTACTTCAAAATTACATTTTAATGTGCATATAAAGTAAACTGGAAACACACACACAAACAATAACCTTTTCAGGACAGTAGATTGTCTACAAAGGAAAATCATACAGAATCTTCCATTTTTAAAGAATCAAAAAACTATGTTAATATATGTACGACTATTATAGTTTTGTTTTCCGAGCCTTACACAATTTGGCAGGACGTATTGGGCGATCCTGCCATGTTGGGAGGGCCTGAATACCCTAATGGTGTCACTCTTGTATTTTTACTTTTATCAAAACCCATAGTGTTTCTACAGTTCACACCCATGTGCTGTTTGAAAACATTGTTCTTAGAATATTCTAGCCTACTCTCTTCTTGACAGCTCTTGGTCAAGATTGTGTTTTTTTTTACATTTAATAGTCAAATTATAGTGCAGTGCATTTTTTTTAAAGGAATACGTAAAGGCTTTTAGAAAAAATTCTTACTGTGAACCTTAATCCCGATACATCCGATCATTTCATCGGTTAAATACTGGTATAATACGATAGATGTGTGTACATACTATTTTAAAATGCGAAAAAGAGCTAGTTTGTTTTCAATTACATACTTGCATCAAATGTAATGAAATTTTGACGCAAAACTCATGAAACAATACTTTTGCATATAACAGTGTATATA
>VMBQ01002503.1:7322-97680 GCA_007657795.1 Dreissena rostriformis | reverse complement strand
TTTTCAAAACGAAACGTGAAACTCACTCCAGACACATTTTCAGAAGAAGAATTCGTGTTTACCTCAGGTATTATTGTTATTAACTGCATGAGACTGATTGCCTATATATTTGGGACTTCAATCAGTTTATGGAGCTTCATACCTCACCGTTGATCCGTAGATATTTGAAAAACATGCAAGTGTACATTTCAAGTAACGTACAATTTAACTTACTCACTTGATGGATGCATACACGAGTCACGAAAATAAAACTGTCTGAGTAATTAGCTTCATCATATGTATTAAATATATTCGTCCAGCGCACAAATGTCACGATGTTAACTATGTTTTTCCTGTAATCGAAAAACATTCGTTCAGTGTGACGGCGTTTTCTGTAACTAGCTGTTCTTGTCCTTAAAAAATAACAGTTCACACATCTATAAATGAAAAGAGTGTGTACATTCACATTAACTTACCTCATGAAGAAAACAATTCACAATTTAGCAATTCATTTTTTCATAAACAGTCCACTTTTCTGACATAGTATATATGTAATAATTATATTATGTATTTACTTACATTCATATCGCATTTTCATACGATACATTACTACGCATTTTAGCTATTCAGAAGACTTTAAACAAACTATACGTATAACAAGACGAATTGTATACAGAGCTTCATTTAGAACAATAAATCGACTAGTCTGAATCATGAATATAACATATATATGGGACTGTTCTGGCATATCATCGATACAGGATATTTATGATAAGCCGTCGTCCTTAGCAATTACCAAAAGCAAGCCAATACAGAATCTAACATATTATTTATCAAGCGCCTACTCACGTGTATAGTTGTACTCAAAGCAAGGAATCCATTAGGCAGGTTTCTAGTTTCCTTAATTGAACTTCAGACATTTCAATCGTTATGCATACCATGTTTTCACGTACAGTGTATGTTTTTTTATTGCATACAAGCATGTTAATGTGGTTTAAGTTTCAGCCACTTATTCTGTCGATGACCTTTATTTTGATAACTAAGTAGATGCCGGATGCACACATCACTATTGTTTTTTGTTAGGACAGTATCACATTTGAGCTCTGATATTGGGAGAAAATCATAGATGGAATGTATAAATAATATTCATAACCATAACACATGACAAGATAGCAGGGTGACATGTATACACGCCAAAGAACTTAAAGCTTAATAGTAATGGTTTATTATGTTGCGAATTATTCCCTTTTTTCATGTATGGTACTTGCAAAAAAATACTTACATTGTAATACACAATCATACAAGATAATAGTGCAGTAAGAAGGATAACTAAATATACGTTGCTGTGGAAACTCAACGTAGATATGTGTAAATCGGCGTAGATACTCAACCTGTCAGCTAATTCCAGATGTGAAAACGAAAACATTATTTTATAATGAAAAGCGTTTACAATATAATGTTATTCAAAATATTAATTCAATGTATTTTTAAGAACCGAGTCGCTGACGACAGTCATGTCACTCATATACAATTTCATGACTGGCTTTACAAATACTGCCCCTTTATCTTAACAAGTCATAATATCAGAATTTAAACAAGAAACAGTTCAAACCTTCAAGCAATTCTCACGAATCATTTTCAATAATAATCTGGGATTCGTGGGACGAAAAACTGTGATAGATAAATACTAAGAACGTATACATTATTTAATAATGCTCGTTTTAAATGTCGCCAGACGGACATAAGCGGTTTATTTCTGCTTGTTAGTATTGTAAGTAGTTATGAAAATAACGTATGATAGATGGGTTCCAAATTATAATTGCAGCACTGCGTAGTACGTTTAAGATTGTGTACATACTGGCTCTGATTCATTTCACACAATATAGACTATTCATGTGTGAGGTATTCACCGTTGTTGTTACTGCAGTTATATATTTTAATAATATTATAATAATAGTTAACCGCAATTGATGTGGGGTTGACCTAACATCATCTGCAAAAAATAACAATGTCATAAAATGCATTAAGTAAACTTTCGCGATTTCCACATGTTGCCACATGTTAGTGTGACTATAGTAAAGTTAAAGTGATATAAGGCGCATCTAACAGTATAAAGGTGTCTATCGCAACCGTTGTTTATTTTTGGTGTTTTTGCTATATATACACTTATATTTGTTAATGCAGCATCAACATACTAAATAATATCCTGAAAGAGAAAAATAAAGTATTTGAATATCAACCGTACTTTCGTTTTGACATTTTTGGTAAGTTCAAAATCTGGGGCACACCGCGAAAACATATGACAATTCTGAAATTATGAATACATTTACCTTCGTGTCTCTGTCAACCACATCTTCGGCAATTCTTCTTCAAAGATATATGTTATAAATGATGTGTCAGTAAAGTGACTTTATGAGAAAGACTCAAATCGTATCGCTTTCGTAAATACGCGGCTGTTCCGCTCGGCTAGTTAAGCTTGCAGGACTGGGTTAGTCACGTAAACTATTGACTATAATATATATTTTGATAAAATACTGGTAGCAAGATGAGTTGCAGATAATTGGTCAGTTACCACATTTTTACTAACTCTTTTGACCTGTTTATTCTTTTCAGCTCAATTCAACAGTGAACAATGCGTCCAAAATCACTTAAAAATATGCGCAACGTGTGTCAAACTAAAACTTTTAACAAAAAGAAATTACTCCGTAAGGTTTACCTTAGACGAATCATACTGAAGTGAAGTCATTTTATGTTGAAACCGTAATATTCTTGTATTAAGTTTAGCGAATCTGTATGTCTATATTTTTCGAAAAACAACGTATATAAAGCGATTAAGCGATTGGTATGTTATATCCCTATGGACATTAAAGAATAAAACAGGTATACAACGATTTACATTATTTGCAAATAAACAAACTGATAAAGCTTATTCATCGGTTATTCTTCAGATACGTTTTTAGTAATGGGAATTTGTTGAAATAATAAGATAATACATCACAATTATTGCTTGTGAAATCGTTTTAGTTTAGTTCCACCTCATATGTTGTTTCAGCAACCAACGGATTTAGTATAATACGTGTGCTAATAACAAGGAGTTTGGAGGTCCTCTTCGTAGGCATAATAACAACAAAGAAACCGTATAATCAGCACATGGTGTTTGATAACAACCTTTGTAAAATACTGAGAACATACAACATGTACTAAATAATCCATGTGCGTGGCTATAAGTTTTATTTAGTACATTATACCTTATGAGTAATCAACAATCGTGAAATATTTCTCGAGAAAAAAACACTCCAAAGAATCGTCATGGTGTTCTTATATCCTTCCCGAAAAAACTATGTTTTTATTAGATAACTGTAGTGCCGTTGTAATACTTTTACCCATATATATGCAATGCGATTTTAGTAATGGGAATTTATTGGTATAATAAGATTATTCATCACAATTATTGCATTTTGAATCTGTTTAGTACCACCTCATTTATAACAACGCTTTATGCATCCTATTGCGAAAGGGTCGAGATAGATGAACTACATGGTGAACTGTGTGTACTGCTTTGCAGATGCAGTGGTTCACATGGTATATGCATAATTCATGGCGACCGAGAACCTAAGATGTATTTGTGATACCTGAAAGCTACAAAACTGTATTCGTTACTTGTAATTCGATTATTTTTTCTGCGCAATAAAACTTCGGTAATCAGTTATATTTTTAGATTTTACGGTAAACGAACATTAAATAACAAAATAAACACGTGGCCTAGATTAATAGTATTCCCAGTATTCTTAGACTGTTTACGTGTCTGAGATTCACGTTGAGACCGATTGAAAGCAAGGAGCCAGCTGTGTCTTTCACTAATCAGTCATGTATGATCCCGTAGAGCATATGAGAGTACTAAACCTGCAACGTCTATTTCAAAGAATATCTTTACAGTATAAAACACATAAACCCGTACACGGTTGGGAGGCATACATACAACATAAGACTTTTTTGAAGTTCTTATGTCTACACGATCATGATTGACTGATTTTTTTCCATAATTACAGGATTCTTTGTAATTAAAATAAACCAATATCTCTTAATGCTTTTAGTTTCAAAATTACGCCGGCTATAATTATACTAAACGAATTGGAAAAGTATTAACTGTAAAGTATTTCCTTGAGTAAGCCGCAGTATATAATCATACTAAACGAATTGTATGTGTGAAGTGTTAACAATCCTCACATTATAATTCATCAAAAAGTTAACGTTGCCTTATACAATTTTGTGATTGAACAACACACATAATTTTATCGAGCTACAATAAAAAATGCAGTATAATTAGTTAACCAATTATTCTTAAACGACAAGGTTTCATAAGTTTATTTAACTTAAAATATTGCATTAGATGTTACTGTTAAATAAGAAAGAGTATATTAATTACGTTACTTTCTTATAGAAACGCTTGTCATATTATAAAAATTATAAACAAACCATATTTCTGTCAGAAAAATAGGCATAATTATAGTATGTATGTTTTCTGCCGCAACATACCATGGAATTGTCATGAAATTATTTGAACTATGGATGCGCAAATGCTAGATCGAATTCGTTATTGCGTCATTACTTTATTAAAAATTGTATGCATATCAAATATTGCTGCGAATGAAGATAAGAATTAAGTTAGAAACGTATATGTTATTGTGCATTACTTAACACTATTTACCGCAATTACGTCTATATAATTTAAGAAGTATCCTTTATTAAATAATAACAAGGGTTGGTTTTTCATGTTGTTTCCGTAGAAAAGGCCCTTTTTTAAGTTTAGTATCCAAGCACAGTCCCAAATTGGCGAACATCGTGAAGTCAAGGTTTATTTTAAAATGATTGGAGTTATATTATTGGAAACATAGTTACGTTACAGTTTTTTGCAAACTAGTTCAAAACAGTTCATCTCAATAAACCACCCAAAGTGTATTGCTATCTTTCTCATCAAATCTATGTCTTTTTAAGACTATTATTATACCTAAGGGTAATTGGAGTTTCCACTATTATTGGTTTTCGTTGCGAATATACAAATGATGAGAATTCGTAGGAGCAATCAAGTGATCAGATGCAACGTGATGTGTTTGTCCTCTTTTAAGCTTGATCCGTAGATATGAAATAAACATGCATCTCTACAAGATCGCGATATTGCATGCAGTGTCATTGTATACACAAAATAAGAATCTTTATTTTGGCAAAGTATAGTATTTTCGTTATATTTACATGCAAGTAAAGCTACTTTACAAGAATTAAGTAAAGACATAAAAACAGAAAAAATGCCGATGAAAAACACAACTAGCATAAAATGTTATAATATGTCCAAGGAGAACATCAACGGAACAAGAATTCTATACAATTCCACGTAATTTTCGTTTGTTCACGTACATTGTTGAAAACCTCTATTTACCTGTGTACGACGCATATACACTCTTTTCGGTTCATCAACAATTGCAATTAAGCGTGTCGGTGTCGTTTCAGATTATGATTGTTTATGTTCATGGAAGAAAACAGCATTCGTTTTATGGCACGATAAACACAAAGTTAATAAATGCTATTTAAAATTCCTCTTTCATATGCATGTGTTGGTTTAAGATTGCGAAATTAACATGTTTACAGTACAATAGTATATACTATAATACTAGCTTTACGTATACTAAATAAAAAGTTTAAGTAATTGCTTGTATCTTGTTAGTACTGACATGCATGTCTGGTATAATTTATTTTAATATGTTTGACACCGTGCAAATAACATGTAAAAAATCAAAGAAACAACATTCTATGTGTCAATAGTTTTTCCAGTGTGTGTACATGTCCATAAGGTATATGTAGTTAAGTGTTTTACAATTTACTGTTCGTAGCTTTTTCTGGTAACATGCGAATGGGAATTATATCTGCAAGTGCAGTTAGTTGTTACCTTGTTGTCAAGGATTACTTAATTGAATAGAGTGAAGTAATTAGTATGTCAATACGTATTGCCTGACAATAAGTTAAGAACGTTGCATGAAAATTATTTCAACTTATGTATGAAAAAGACGGCTTAAAATGGCGTACTCTTAATGTTTGTTTATTGCTACAATTAGATGTTGACAACCTTTAAGAAATTTCTTAAATGTTCCCTAGACATGACGACAACATAAAACAATGTTATGCTCTACTTCTTTCTACTTATCCGGAAGTTATTGATAATCTGACAATATTTATTGTCTTACATTCTCAAACTGTAACTTGCTTTATAATATATTTCCTGAGAGTCAATAAGGGTACGATACATTCGATAAAGGCATATTTGCTCTGATACGATGTCGGCTGTTTCAACTTTTTATTATATCATTAATGGAAACACACTAACACATTTGACATATATGTATATAAAATTGCCATGAATATTGCACCCACATTCACGTATTTGAATCGTCTTTCTTTTTTGAGCGAGTTGAGCGAGTTGTCAATCTTCTGCGTACATAAGATGGTGCATTGAACTGGTTCACTGTTATACTTAAAATATTTCATAATAAGTAATAAGCATAATTATATATTTAAGATGGTATTTAAACCGTTAAGTGTAGCTTCTTTCTGAATAGCACGACTACACGTGTATATTTTGTGACGAATTATTCAACACCAGATTCGTTTCGTGTGCATAATTATTGTTAATATGTCAAGAGAAAAAGAAAAAAAATACGTGTAAAGGCTTTTTTTGCATTTCACTTTCAACGTGACATAGTTTGCAACGAAAATGTTTTTTAAGTACTTTTGAATCAAGTATTTATGTTACCAGTGTATGTTTCAAATGGTGTGTCTTTGTATTTAGTTAGTTTTAAATTGTAACCTTTTAATTAACAATAAGTCAACATTTAGTTGCACTCTCAAACGTGTCAGGAAGATGACATAAACATTAGTATTCTGGGTCTGAAATGCATTATGATAATTTTGTTCGGAATTGATTTATGTTTTGTTTTGATTTAATAAAAATGTTTCAGTGTGAACGTTCGCAAAAAGAAATTGTCTTTTACAACAAACTTTTCGATTTCTCAGTATTATGCATAAAGTATAACATAAGAAAAGCATAAACCGATGAAAAACCGTTTTATCAAACCATCTATGACACACACGATGCGTTTTGTTCTTTATAATTGGATTACTGCTTTTTCATGGTTTCTTAACGTATTGAAATAAAGTTATGTTTGTGAAGATGTATCTTCATGCACACAGTTATAACGAAAATGTATTTATTTAACGAATCAAACATGAATTATGGAACCCCGCTACAATTGTGCCGGGCGTAATGACATTACGATGATTTTTAAGACAATTAATGACGTCACATGTTAATAACGGTAAGATAACTTTCAATATGTATGTATTTCTTTTGACCATTCAGTCGTGGATGACCCATGAAAGTGCAAGCACCTATTTCAAATGGGGTCCTTTGGTTTTTGCTGAAGAGACAGCAAGCAGAAGAGACAGTATTTAGATACAATGAATCCGGTTGCGATACTCTAGCTCTTTGCGAATAGATCCATTGGTTCTTTTACGTGCTCAGTTTAAAGCACCGATACACGCGAGAATTATCTGGGTTTCATACCAGTACATCTCTCGTTGGGTGGTAACACTTAAAAATTTCCAGTGCCCCGGCCAAATGAATTGAACCGGGGACCACTGGAATGGTAGAACAGTGTGTTACCACTCGACTACCGCACCACCTATAAGCTATACTAATTATAAATTAAATTAAAAACAACGGTTTTCAGTGGCATGCTTTAGAAAGTCATTATTTTGTATATATATTAAAGGGACTGTAAACCAAGAATGACGAAAAAGGAAAAGTTCTAAAATACCGTATTTTTTTACAATTATTAGTTTATATAGATTAAAATATCGCGAATGGTATAAAACATTACTTGAAAAAAGCTGTTTTTTACTCTTTTTTTTTACTTGGTACGTCTACCAGGTAACTACCAGTTAATTATAAATAACGCAAGTAGATTTTCTTTTTTCGTCATTCTTGGTTTTCAGTCCCTTTAAATGGTTTTCAGTCCCTTTAAAGAGTAAAACTCGCAAATCTTGCCATTAAGACCATTTTCATGGGCGATGACAAATCAAAATGTATTATTTCCCTTTTCCTTATAATATTGCTAGCAAATGACAGCGGAGTATGTTCTTCTGCTACAGGAATAATGGTACAAATATTAATTATCAATAATAAATAAAACGCCTTAGATTGTCACGCTATTCATTATTTCTGATGACAACTAATAGTAATTCAGTTTTAACTATGCTTCACAGACAGTGTATGTATGCATTTGCGAATAATGGATGGTGTGGTGAAGTTCATGATACTATTAATTCGTCATGCATATCCATTAACAACATATATATATTCACACAAATAGTATTACCGTTTCAACCCGAGTACTAGAAAGGCTCTTAAATTAGTGGATTACTCCTGATATGAGTTTCATCATTTGCTATATTTAATACAACAAAAAGTTGATTTGCGCTGTGTGGATGCAGTAGAACGTATCCCCGTCCATTTATATGATGGTGTTATATCTCAGTTCTCATAGGCAGCAGTAAAGTGTTTTTGTTATGTGGTTGAAATATATTTGCCAACTTTCTTACACATAGTTTGTTTCACTTATGTATGTAGATACATCGCTAACTTGATAAGCTTCGACTAGCCCTCACAGGTTTAAACCACCAATGCTTTGAATTGACCGCTCTTAGGCGGCTTTCCTACTTGTTCTCAGTGTATGTTTATAGTTGGTGGTATTTTAGAAAATTGGTGGATAAGAACAAACATTTCTCACCTGATTGTCTGGAGTTGCATTGTTTGCTATCTTTAATATAAAGAAGTGAAACTCCACCGCCTTGGAACGGTCAATGCTAAGCATTAGGGGTTTAAACCAGTTAATGAGCGCTCAACCTCACACTTGGCCCAGCAATATTCATGATACATATAAGTGTAAATAAAATTTAACCTCATAGCATTGCAACTCAAATTAAACAGTAATAAAAGGGAATTAAAACGCATTCAATTTAATTACTATTTTATTACTCAATGGTTGAAAGGAGACCAGAGCAACAGAGTTACAACTTTTTGAGGCACGATGAAATGAAATTACTAACACGCATCAACTACATCCCTTCTTTATACAAAAAAGATCTTTAAACATCATTTTAACATAATATAAAATAAAACTAGGAGAAGAAACGAAATAACTCGATATGCCATTAATGGCATAATGGACAACATGAGCGAAAATATATTGAGGTCAATAGTATGCCTTACAAATAAAGGTTCTTGTTATGGCTCGTAATTATGACTGGATTTATTCAAAGATAAAATCCAAACGGAAAATTGAAACGATATATACGATGAGTTTTTTAAATTTCATTAATACCATAAATAGGGCGTTTTGTTTGCCTAGTACGCTTCGGAAATAAAAACAGGATTCTAATTTCCGTTTGTTTAAACAATAGGCTTTATCATGTTTGCGAGTTGGCATTCATCATAGTTTTTAAGTGCGTGGTTTTAGTATTCATATAAATGCGAAGAGAAATCTTATATAAAGTTTCTTTTAGATGGAAATTTTGGATTGATTTGTCTAGGTTAAATTAAATAATTTATGCTCATAGAAATATGTCTTAGATTTACGCACATATATGCCAAAAAACACAAATGACGGGGTTCTTGCTTAGACAAATGTAAGGAATAAAAAACAATCCTAGATTTTCTCTTAGAAAATACTATAATACCATATCCGGTTTACGAACAATACAAGCGTCTTACCTTTGAAATTTCATTTTGATACCTGATATTATAGTCAAGAATGCCAGGAACATATGTCAGCATGGTCATTCCAAAGGGCATAACTGTGAAATTATAAAAGCAGGGGTTACTTCGAATAGTTTGAAATATGTGCACCGGAAAATAATAAACTATAAAATATAAGCACACTTTTAATATGGAAGCAAGAATAGTGGATATTGTAAACGTCTTTATCCCTGTATGGAATATACCTACACAAGTTTTTTAGTTGATACGTCTTATAAGATATAGTGCAGACATAATTAAAGTATACACACTTTCACAGGGCTATACCTTTTAACATATGATAGCCAGAGATATTGCTCTTATGAGCTCTGCTCAAGTTTATACTTATTTTTAGTTTTTGAGGCATTCACCGAGCAAATGTGAACACAAAATAAACAAAGGACAATACATATCGAAACAATAATTATGGCTATAATGCTCTTCAAACCGGTCAATAAGATCCACCTTTCTATGAAGTTTCAAGTATATACCACTTTCAAGATATGCTCTAAACAAAGTTTAAATACAAAAACATACAAGGGGCATACACGATAAGATTTATTTCTCTTGTTCACTTCAATGTTCCGCTATCGGGTATAATGATTACATGCACCTGCGTGCGTTTTAGACCCATTCACATAACACCAACAGTCGACTTCATTATTTAAACATGAAGTGTTCTGCCACGAGTTGATTTCCTTTCTTAAGTAATTGTACTTTGCCACGGGCTAAATCTGTTCAAAGTTGTGTTCAGAATAATCAACAGCAATTATTTGGTGTGTTTTGGTAAAATACAGTAAATAATAGTATAACAAAACACCCAATATTTTACTCGTAAAATAAAATGTTTATTTTATATATCAAAGATGTACAATTATAGGACAAAGACAATTAAAAAACTCTTATTTTTTATAATATATAATTATTAACTCAGACATTATAAATGTTGGGAATTTTTCGCGATATTTGTATCCATAAGTGCTGACCCATGCTGGTCCACAAACTCTACATGGATAGTGTTGTATAAGATAACATGAAGACATCTCAGTATGTCATTTTGCACTTCAATGGCATGTTAAAATGTATCAAAATTGCTACCACGAAATCCAAATGTTCGAAAAGCATTTGATTATATAAGAAAAACAACATCACCTCCATTTAGAAATACAAAAGAAAATTGCATTCATAACCAGATTGCGTTATTGTTTAAGTCAGTATAATTCACTGTTCTTATCCCATATACTTCAAATGTATACTTCATATGCGGTACGATGTACGAAATCGTACTCAAAAATTGGTTTTCATTTACAAACGAGTGTTATTTAAAATCATCAGAAAATGTATGTACGATTTCATTAAAATTCCCAATACAACTAATAATTCGTTGAAACATAACATAAATGAAGTTAATTCAGAAGAACTGATCTCCACAAAACATCGAAATTATAGTTTTATTGTATTTGCTACAACTTTTCGTATTCAGGTCTTAAAAGTCATCCATATAAATCACACACATTCCATTTGGGAATACTCAATATTATATGCGGATGTTATTGTCTCTTTTGCTATCGGAGAAGCGAGACGAATAATGTTGTCTCTGTGTGGTTTTTAAAGATGAGATTGAACATATGTCGCATTTTGAACTTTCATTTTATTTAACGTTTACTTATCGCGTTCATAAACGTGTCTTGTTAAGGTTTTCTGAAAAAATTGGAATACAACACCATGCATCAATTAAAATTGCTTAAAAACTAACAGATTATTATATTTAAACTAAGAGTATTTTGTGTAAGATCAATCGTGACCTTTTTAACAAACTTATTTGAAGCTGAACAGTAACACATAATGCTAGAGTTTTAAGTGCGCATTTCTATTATGTCTAGTGAATGTTTCGCAATTTGATTAAATCTTTGTTAAGAAAGATTTATCTCTAGCGTTATCAGATCAGAACTATTTGATTACATTACAGACTGCCGTTTGTTCTTCGTCAGGCGCCAATCAATATTATAGTTTCTCTAGACAACTCTTAATTTATTACTACAGCGACTGGTGCCGACATTTCGCTGTATTAAAGTCTCGATAGGTATCATGGGACATAATAAATTATGTACTATATGTTTAAAAAAAATACGGTAATATAATTCAATGACGACGTTTCTATGTTACACACCGTTGTTTGAAAATACGTGTAAATTATACATTTTCTTTTTTCTGAAAGATATGGAAATTCGCATTAAAATTGAAGATTCGTTTGTATTTATCTGAGACAGGATTCGTTTATCCGTAAATGTAATAATAAATGGTACTGAAATGTTTAATATTGGTCTTTATTCAAGATAGCATTTCAAGAAATCTTACATACATTTATTGTTAATCTGTAACGGTACTTATTTATGCATTCATTTTGATGTAAATGTAAACGACAAAACAATCACCGAACAGTATGAGGTTGTTGCCTTACCATCAGACACTTGCCTTACGACTTAACGCAAGTTAATACCCATCAAGAATTCAGAGATTCGCCTCATATATTTTACACACTTTTCTGTACAGATCTTCATATTAACAATGACAGCGATTGTTATACAGAAATTCCGTCTGTTGGCATGACCAAGTCCCGACAAGACATCAGTTGATTTTCGCGCAGTAGTGAGTATACAATTCCCAGAAAATGCTATTTCGAGTGTTTTAATACTACTGGGAAATTAGCATATGTGTCATTCATTCACTGTCATTTGTATTGAATAATCCGAACGTGGTACTTGAATACAAAATGCACTTAACGTGCTTTGGTGCTAAACGAGACATACCTGTTCACTTAACATTGTAGATAGATACTTTTTTTGTTTATGCCATTACCAACCTAGTATCACTGTGTTTTCAATTCAGCTTCGTTACCATTGTGCATGTATGACGGGTTTTAAATAAATATCTTTACAATAATGACATTTTACAATGTATTTCGTATTCATTTGACATGCCTATCAGTTACTGTGTATGATTCATTTTGTACATTTAATATCTCCAAATAACATTAGATTAGAGTGTCGTGAACCTATATATAAACGTTTTTGAATAAATATTAATAGTGCGTCAAACGCTCAAATTATGTATATGATAAGCACATTTTCATTTAAGATTACTAGCTTCGAACTATTCAACCAATTTCTATAGGTTTTGTAGCATGAACAAAATATTTTGTTATGAAAAAGACCGTTTTCATCCTAATTAATCGCTCCGTGAAAGCATATCATAATATAGGTATCAGTTCATCGCTATTGTCTAGAATTCCGTGTTAACAGAATGAACTGTGCCCCCGATCGTACATTTGGGAAATCATATGATGTCTCGCTCGCTCGTTTTCATTTGCATTTATAACTCTAAAAAGCTACAGTTTACAGCAATGACGCTTATATAATTTAAGAAGTATCCTTATTAAATAATAATAAGGGATGAGTGCTCGCGTTGTTTTCGTAGAAAAGGCCATTCTGAAAAGTTAAGACCCAGGCACAGTACATATAAGTTTCCAACATATAGTCACGGTTTATTTTAAAATCATTGAAATTTTTAACTGGCTTCATTGTTACGGTACAGCTTTTTTCAAACTAGGGAAAATTCATCTCAATAAACTTTCCAAAAGTGTATTGATATCTTTCTCGTCAAATCTATGTCTTTTCAAGACTATTATTATACCTCAGGGATATTAGAGTTTCCAGTATAATTAGTTACTGTTGTGACTATACACAGGATGAGAATTCGTAGGAGCAACGAGGTGATTATTCTAAAATATCGCGGTATTGTTTGCAGTTTCCTTGTTTACACCTAATACGAATATATATTCATAAATATGAATTATCATTGAACATCGCTCCAAATGTGACGGGCTAATTTGCATACTGATGATGATGAAAAAGACATATTTGACGTCACATGTAAACACCGGATTATTACTTTAAATAAGCTATAATTAACACACCTTGGATTAAAAACAACGATTTGCAGTGCCATGATTTATGAAAACAATATTGTATACATATGTGAAATAGTTAAAATTACAAATCTTGTCATTTAGCCCGTTTTTCCATGAACGGTGCAAAATCAAAAGGTGTTCTTTCCTTTTTTTCTTAAAGTAATGTTGGCAAATACCAGCGGAGTATGTTCTTCTGCTACAAGAATGGTGGTTCATATATGATTCATCAATAATCAATAAAACGCTTTAGAAAGTCACGCTATCAATTATTTCAGATGACAACTACAAGTAATTGTAAATCAGTTTTAACAATGCTTCACATAAAGTGTAGGTATGTATTTGAGAGTTATGCTTGTTGTGGTGAAGTTCATGATACGTTAATTCGTCATGAATATCCATGAACAATATATATATACTCACACAAATTGTGTAAACTTGACTTGATTCACACAAATGGTATTAACTTTTCACCCCGAGTACTAAAAGGCTCTTAACATAGTGGATAACTACAACTAAAGTTTGATTAGCGCTGTGTGGATGCAGAAGATCGAATCCCCGTCCATGTATACAATGATATCATATTTCTGTTCTAAGGCGGCGATCCCAGTTTTTCTCAGTTTGTGTTTATAGTTGGTGGTATTTATTTAAAAAAAAAAATAGTGGATAAGAAAAAGAATTTCTCTTCTGATTGTCTGGAGTTTCATTTTTTGCTATCTTAACATCACTATGACACAATATAAAATGAAATGAAGCAATACTTGTGGATATTGTACACTTCATTTTCCCTGTATGGTATACCTTCATATCTAGTTTTTAAGTTGATACCTATTTAAGTTGTTAAGATATAGTGTTATGAGCTGGGTTTTAAGTATCAATATTATTTACCTTTCAACGACTTGTGTGTACAGTTACATTCGTTTGGTCTGGTGTTGTAACAAACATAATAAGCAGAATATGCACATGAATCTGATAAAACACAGACCCACTAACATATAAATCAAACCATAATTGTTATTTACCATTTTTGACCAAGAATCCTGCCACTGTTCTTCCTTGTAAAATTGACTTGAAAACGGTCCGCTCGGAAACACGCTTTCACTTGAATTATGAATGTTGAACACTGAATGTATATGGTTTAAAATAACTCTCCGTGAAAGTTGAGTACACATATTTCGCTAATCCATGCATGTCATATGAATATCTTCACTAGTTAAATTGTGAATTGTAATTTTCACTGAAAATTGTGCTGTCATTCTGCATTTTCCGCCATCTTGGGAAGACTGGATTGTGGGTAATTTTGCATAGCAACGCACTGTAGTGTACTCAACTACACAGACGCTTATTTTTAGACATTCAGTAAGATTTTGAGCTATTATTAGCAGTTAATGTATAAATGTATCTAAAGTTATAGTTCTATCCATTTGTGAGTTTTTAAAGTCTATTTTGATCATTAAGTTGGTATCTAAGTGACATTCTATACTTGTCCACATTCAGTTTTTAGACAAGGACAAGGACCCGGGGCAAGCGCTGTTGAGTCGGGGTCGGCAACAGGTACGCGGAACGGGGTAGTAGGGCCGTTGCAAGGGAAAGAATACAGAGACGGCAGTCGGCAGGTTTACGAAAATGCAACCTCTCACAGGCGTTACAGTATGCCAAGGTACCAGGATGGTACCGGAGAAGAAGTAAGGTGTGCGTATGTCCATCGATATGACATCGATGTGAACGGCGTAACCTGGACGAGGATATACCAAACTACGACCGCAGACATGCCGGTCAACCAAGGGACAGTTCGCGTTACGGTCCGGAAGTGAGGTATGCGAACGACATTGAACCACACGGGGTTAGGAACGTCACTCCACTTGTCGCGAAACCGCTTCCAGTAAAACTGCCGGCATACTCCGGAAAGGAAGAGTGGGTTACCTGGATTGCACAATTCGAAATTATTGCGAGCAGGTACCACTGGAGCGAAGACGAGAGTCTGAACCAACTGCTTCCCAGATTAGAAAGTGCTGCAGCCCAATTTGTGCTTACGCAGCTGTCACCGCATATCATCAACAATTACCACGAGCTAATTGCTGAAATTAATAGCCGGTTCAGGGTAATTGAGACACCAGTTGCGGTCGCTGCCAAGTTCAGTAGAAGGTCACAGCGATATGGTGAAAGTTTGGAGGAATATGCGGCCGAGCTCAAGCGTCTCCATGACAAGGCGCACAGCTACAGAGACCGGCGTACCAGGGACGAGGACTTGGTAATAAGGTTTCTCGACGGCCTGAGCGATGATGAGCTCAAATTTGAAATTGAGTTCAATAAGGACCCAAGAAACATTGACGAGGCGGTCTATTACGCCGTTAATTACATTCAGATACGGAAGTCCGGTAGGGGTGAACGGAGGGACAAGCACAATGTTCGGAGGGTAACTCTAAGCTATTCAGTTGATCCCGACTTCCGGTCTCATCGAGATGCTGGTGGAAATGGTGCAGCAGCGAAGAGGCCTAATGCGAAAAGGACACCTAAAGGACCGAGTGAGGGGGTGAGAAAGCAGATGGAAGCTGAAACCGATGAAACAAATAACAATGATATCAAGGAGCTGCTGAGCAGAATTGAAAAGTTAGAGCGTCAGAATTGGTCCAGTAGGTGGTCGGGTACTGGAAGACGAAACGTAGAATGTTTCCGGTGTCATAAACAGGGGCATTACGCAAGGGAATGTCCAGGTACACCAAACTGCAGCTCAGAAAACCCCATTGCCGTAACAGATCACCATTTAAATGTGCAAGGACCGACTCTTGTGGCCAAAGAGTGGTCCAATTAGAAAATAAATCTGAAGGCCATACAAACACTGAATCATTATCATCAAATTATCAAAGTCCAACTAAAGTGCGAATCACTGATGAATACCGAGAAGTACATTTCGCCAAAGGGGTGTCCTATGTAAGTCGGCGTAGCCAGGGGCTTTATGTCGAGGGGTATGTCGGGGACATACCAGTTGCGTTTACTGTGGACACAGGGGCGACAAAAAACCGTGGTATCCAAGAATATATACAACAAGATGAGTATGCAGGAGAAACCAGCCTTAAACAGGTCTGTGAGTTTAATGGGAGCCAATGTGTTACCTATAACGGTGTTAGGTACGGGCATGTTTAAACTCAGGGTAGGACCAAACACGTTGGAGCGTGAGGCTGTCGTGGCAGATATTAAGGATGATGCGTTGATTGGTTATGATGTACTAGGTGATGAGTCAGTGGACATTTTGTTTAGCCGGAACGTTATGGTGTTGGATGGTATTGAGATACCGGGCATGAAGTGCGGATCAGTCAAACGAGTAACTGTACTAGAAAAGAAAGCTAAAGCGTTTTGACAAAACACAGTTTCGGATGAAGCTTGCATTTTAAACAAGGACAGTAGTGATCAGAGTGCTGGATGCACTGCGATCGAGTCGATGGTTTCACAGCGGCAAGTGACGGTGACGGAAGCTCCGAAGGTGAGACACTCAGCTGGGCTGTGTTTAGCGGGTGTCACTTGAGTGGAACGAAAGCCTGTTTGCATACTGGGCCAGATTACGAACGCAAACAAAGTGTTGTGGGTGTGACAAGCGTCAATCGTATCGATGGTGTAAAGTCATCGGTACGTGATAGTATGTATAGATGACGTCGTTACGATGGAAGCGCCAGACCATCCACTCCTGCTGTATGAGAGATCAGCGTCAGAGAACGTGGAACCTCTATGGCAACCTGTAGACGATCAAGTGAAGAGGACCTTTCGTTTTCAGAGGTTCTAGGGAACCTTACAGAAGATTGGCAACTACACAGAAGCAATGGACACATTTAAATGTCATAGTGTAACACATTATACAATAAATATAGTCTGCTACAGAATTTCATATTAACAAGTACAGCGAGTGTCAACCGTCATACAGAAATTGCGTCTGCTAGCATGACACATTTCCGGCAAGCGATCAGTTGATTTTTGCGCAGTTGTGAGTCTACCTATGTCGGAAAATGCGAGTTCGAGTGTTTCAAATCCTACAACTGGGAAATTAGTATATGGGCCATTCATTCAATGTCATTTGCATTGAATAATCCGAACGTAGTATCGTGAATACAAAATGCATGTTATCTGGTAATTGCACTTTACGTGCTTTGGTTCTCATCGAGACATACCTGTTCACTTTCTTATAACATTGTAGATATATGGTTTTTATTTCTGCCATTAACAATTAAGTATCAGAGTGTATGCTATAAAATCTCGTTAATTGTTATTTAGATATTGTTAAAATTATATTCTACCACAGTCGCATATCAATAACCAACGCATGATCATAAGAATAAGAAGGGAGCTTACCGTTGGTTATTGCCCCGATATACCAACGGTTGTTTTCCTCGCACAGCGCGTGAATCTATTCTACCGAATTAACTTACACAATCTTGTTTCTTCACTTCTTAAAGTACTTATAACCGAACTAATGCACTGGACGCAAAGTTAATTCAATGTTTCTGTAAATAAAATAAGTTGTACCAAGAAGAAAAGGCACATTTAAGCTGTTTGAATCAAGTGGCATATAATTCGGACACTATATTTCGGATGTTATTGAAACACATTTTCGTGGTGGAATTGTCGAAGAATCGAAATAATCGACGGGTAACCGTTGGTTATTGCGGTAATAACCAACGGTATGTCGTTCCGATGCTTGTTATCAAACCACTCGGGCTACGCCCTCGTGGTTAAATTCCTACGCATCGGAACTCCATAACGTTGGTTATACCCGCAATAACCAACGGTTACCCGTCGATTATTTCTTAAATATAATACGTTTATGGATGTATGAAGGGTTTTGTTAAATATATTTTAAATTATAATATTTTACAATGTATTTCTTATGCATTTGACATAAATATCATTTAATGTGTATGCTTCATTTTATACATTTAACATCTGCTACAAATAACGTTGAATACATGTATATACGTTTAAAAATGAATATGAATATCGTGCCAAGCGCTTAAAGTATTTATATGATTAGGAAATTTCCATTTAAAATTACTAGCTTGAAACTCTTCAACATATTTGTGTAGATTGTGTAGCTTAATCAAAATTATTTGGTATGAAAAAGATTGTTTCCGTCTCAAAAAAATCGTTCCGTGAAAGCATGTAATAATATACACTATGCCTCAGTTTATGATTATTGTCTAGAATTCCCTGTTAACATTATGTACTGTGCCCCGACCGTAAATTTGGGAAAATTATATGATGTCTATTTCGCTCGATTGTGCAACTCTAAGTAGCTACAGTTAAAAAACATGGTAATATTGTATTTGGCATACACAACATGTGTACGCGCACTATGTCGATGTATTCACAATGCATAAAATACATTTCCACGTAAATTTCAAATGTGAGTGTGTGAATTCGAATTTGTTCCAATAGCTTTTTTTTACGTCAAGCTTATTATATTATATTAAGAATAAGACAGTCTTTCCTCGCACTTGCAACGTTTTGTCCGCATCGCAATATAACCGATAAGTATCCAAAACTAATATAATTCGGTTAAGGCAGAAGTGTGGAAAACTGTTAGCAATCATATAATGGTTTATAATAGGTTTTTCAAGATACAATAGACATACAGTCCATGAGTATACATGTTCAATACATAAAAACATATATAAAATCATGACATATTGATCAGTATTGAATATTTCATAAGTTTTTTTTTAATAAAGTATCAATACATGAAAATGTCTCGAACAATTCGAATTACATAATTTAGAATGTTGTAAACGTTTTTTTGTGTTCGTTTTTTTTTGTGGAGGATAACGACATTGTCGGTTGTTTTATCCGATAAATGATAACATTGCAATATTAAACGCTTATTTCTGTTGTTTACTTTTATTTCAGTACATAATAAACATCGCACAAATGTATTAACATACAAGCGTTTACTCTAGAAAAAAACAGTTAACTGTTTAAATAAGCTGACATGAAGTGTGAGGATGCAATCAATAATTGTGACCTTTTTGTCATGAAAATATGTACGTCCCTCGCGTATCATCTCGGAATAGGATTTGAACAAACACATATCAGGTTGCTTACTAGGGACATTGAAAAACAAGTTAGCAAGCTCAACAAACACACGAATTTATATTTTGTGAACATGTTAAAAGAGTAAATGTCTGATAGTCTCCACGTATCCAATTTATACAATCTGGACATATCCAAGACATGGTCAGAATAGGCAGTCTGTTCTTTTTAATTTTAATATTTATGTCATTTTGGACACAAACACACTACATTTAAAAAATAATGAAAGTAATTATGACACATATGGTATTTAAATTATTTGCAAGACATGCTCTGTTATCAAAATTCAAATAATTGCAGTAGGCTTCAAGATTAGTTTGCTGACACGGATTCTTTCAATGAGAAAAACATGCATCAAATGTATTGGAAAGAGATCGATAGTAGTGTGAAAGAAAAACACTATATTACAATTAATTAAACGTACAGTTCGAAACTAAACACAAATACCACTACCAACTAACTAGAATATACATTAAAACGGAAGATAAAGACGTTTACCATGAGCTTATTTTAAAGTCGTGTAATTTTGAAATCACTTGGTATGTTAATATACTATTCTGAACGTAAATGCTATGAATGCAAATGCTTTATATAGTTTCAAATATTCCCACAGATATGTCACTGGAGTTATCAAATAATAAATCGTATATTACATTAAAGAAATCTATTTGTTCTTCGTCATGCCTCAGGCAATATGAAAACCTCACTGGAAAAAACTTCATTAATAACTTTATCGGTTTGTGGTGACGATTCTAGTATGTAAAACTCACGCTTTTATTGAAGCGTCATGATTCATTAATGTATTTAACGCTTAAATTAGTTCACTATGTTCAAAGATAATGTGATTTCGTTTTATGGTTTGTGTAATTGTTTGCAGAAGGTAGTAATTTCACAGTAATTATGTAGAACGTTTTCAAAAGACTCAGTGATTCGTTGGAAAGTAAGAATCGAGAAATTAATGGATATATGCAATTTACTTTGTATTAAATTGATCGTTTCATGTGTAAGGGTGTAAAAAATGTAAACTTTTACTTTAGTCGCACTAAAAGTTAATCGTTGATGCAAACCAATCTCATACCATAACACTGCACAGATATTGAAAGACAGTTTGTTTGCACATTATCACAATTTTATTTCACATACAGAACACGAATTTATAGTTATTATAATTACAAATAACAAAAACACCACAAAAGGTTCACTTCAACATTTCAACATTTTTTATTTCATTCTTCATTATTAACGTCAAATCACATTACGTCCCGTTTTGTTGTTCAATTTGGAGTTAATGCAACACAATTACATTTTCTTGATTAATTTAGTTAAAGCAAATACATATTTTGAGTATTTAAACGCATCATTTTGTAGATGGTGTTTACACAGCCTCGTGCTGTTCAATATCGCAGAAATAATTGTTTGATGTCACAGTTTTAAAAATGTTTTCATAGCAACAATGAAATAAAGTTATACGTATCACACAACTATGTTCTGTATCATGCATTTTTTTATTTTCCTCAATATTTGTGTAATTGAGTTTTTTCTGATGATACAACTTTGCTTTACGACACAACATCATTTAAGCGAGTGCATGCGATATTGTTTTCAAACAAAGAATATACGCTTACAAACAAATCTTAAATGAAAGTTCAGAAAAGTGCCTACAGGAATTCAACAAAATATCAATTATTAATAATGTTTTTGCATACGGTCGAAAACCCGTGCATGTCCAAAATACACTAATGGAAACCCAATACCATGTGCAGATTTGTTCATACGTCACACATCAACAAGGGGAGGGTCTGCAACAATTACAACAAAAGTTTGACAGTTGCATCGAAAACACTCACTTTACCTCTTACACTTTATTTATGTATTTCTGGAAAATGTATTTAAAACATATTGTGAGATTCTCCCCACATATTAAACGCATTTATTCGATCCAGTTCTTCCGAATATTAGCCATGGCAGCGGTTGTCATTAGTGATATAGAAATGCTATTTGTCGACATACAAAGGTCTCGGCTAGAGCTTAATTGTACGACGTATTGCAGTTGTGCGTCTAGAATTCACGGGAATTGCGATAAAGAGTGTTTCAAATAATACATTTGGGAAATTAGGAAATGCGCGATTAATTCACTGTCATTCGTATTAAACAATACGATGATAGTACTTGATTACAAATTGTCTTTTTGATAAATGCGTGAGAAAGAATTCGGCATGCTTTGATGTATGACAAATTGATCTGACATTTTCTGCTTTTATGGGGGATGTTTTCTGCCACATCGTGTTGTTGCGTTTGAAGAGCGCCAAAACAACTACTCGCCAGAGCGGCAAATAAATACGACAATTATGAAATGTGTCGTTTTTTCGTGTTGGCATGTTTGAAAGGACAAAACTTCAAGATGTCTTTGATGCCACGTGTCTTTATTGTTTGTATGTTGGTTTATGGAATTCAAAACGACAACACGCGATAACAACCTAGAAACGCACCGATACGAAAATAACGGTTTTGGCGTCATATCGACCTTTTGTGTTCTCGTGGTGGCGTGTTAGCGTGTTGGCACACTTCAAACCCACCATGCATAAAGATGATACACTTTGAATCTGACACAAAGTGTACATTAGAGGATGTTAATGTAGTATTAGTATCAGTTTAGATTTTCCCTGTATGCCGGATAAGAAGCGTTTGCAAGGTTCTTGTTAGAAATGGTTTGAAAGTTTCACATTCATCATCATTTGTATCTATCTGACAAGTATTCGAAATAAAAGGGCTTGTATCGCTTTCCCATCAAACTGCTATATTAACACAAAAAAACAATAGTCTGTGAAAGTACATAAACTGTGGATCTTTAATCCAGCACATGTTCCCGATTTTACCTCTTGGAGAAATTATGCGATGTACCGCTATCTCTAAACGGTTTTAAGAGTTACATTTATAAAATGAAATTACAAACAAAACTTAAATGCTTGAGACGTATTTTGCTGCACATTGTCTTTCATGTATTGACGAATTTGACCACTAAATTATACCACGAAGCTCTTGAAATGCGATCATAATGGGACTTTTTTACATAGGTCAACACATCACATGAATGTATACTTTATTTATGATTTGATTGACTTATATTGCAAACATTCTCTGCTTATCAACAGAACAATTTAATAATGAAGTCAAACAAAGGACACTACTTATTACTTATCCGCAAATATAAAACATTAATTAAGAACTTGGGTTGTCTAGCTTTCTATGTCATCGTTAAGACAAACAATGAAACGTCTATGTAGAGAGATGAATCGACGAACACGGCATTAATTATATTTCAGGAGGAGAATTATGGTTGTTTTAAGACGAAAAGCATGAACTGAATTTTCAGATTAGTAACAATATTGGGACATGATCTTGTTTTTTGTTTGTGTGTTATCGTCTCTGTTTGACTCGTTTAGTTTTAATAAGGTTATGGCACATCGTGAAAATTGAACAAAAAATAATGTACGAAATTAGCAACGCATGCATTTAAACTAACACTGAATTACTTGTATCGATGTCAATGTGGGACATTGTTAGGACAAGAACAACACCTTTAATTATTCAATTGTATTTTCGGTCTAAATTGTTTTATGGTGTATACATGTATCTTGTATATACAATTTGGTACTTTTTGAACAAAAAATGCTTTGAATTGACTGTTTCAAGGCGGCGATCCCAGTTTTAATCAGTGAATTGTATGGTTTTTGTTCCGGTAATAAAATAATGGATATAACAAAATCACATTGAACATATGGCGAATATAAAACTTTTTCTTTTTGTTGTTACTGACTGTGTTCATATTCGTGTCGTGATAAGGTACTTTGGAAATAAAAAATGAAATAAAACACCATTTATCAATTTAAATTGCTTTGAAACAATCGGTCAATATAATTAAGAGTGCCTTGTGTAAGATCAATCGAGCCCGTTTAAATTAACTAATCTGAAGCTTAAAAGTATCGCATAATGCTACAGTTTTCCGTTTTCGTTTCTTTAATGTCTATTGAATGTTTCACAATTTGTTTAAATCTTTGTTCAGCAAGATATATCTTTAGCCTTATCAAATCAGAACTCTTTGATTACATTACAGACTACCGTTCGTTCTTCGTCAGACGCCAATCAATATGATAGCTTCTCTTGACAACTCTTAATTAATTACTTTAGCGACTGGTGCCGACGTTTCGCTGTATGAAAGTCTCGATAGCTAGCATGGGACATAATGAATTATGAACGTTATGGTTCAAAGAGAACGGTAATATCATTCTATGACGACGTCTCTATGTTTCACTTCGGGTATATTATAAATTTTCTTTTTTTGACATATGGAAATTCGCATTAAGCTTAAATATGTGTTTGTATTCATCTGAAACAGGATTCGTTTATCGGTCTATGTACTTATACTTGGTACTGAAATGTTTAATATTGGTCTTTATTAAAAAGAGATAGCATTTCAAGAAATCTTACATACACTTATTGTTGATCTGTTACGGTACACATTTATTCATGTTGATATAAATGTAAACGACACAACACTCACCGAACAACATGAAGCTGTTGTCTTGCCAAAACACACTTTCATTGCGACTTTATGCAAGTTAATGCCCATAAAGAATTCAGAAATTCGACGCATATATTTACACTTTTCTTGTACAGATCCTCATATTTACAATGACAGCGATTGTCATCCGTCATACAGAAATTCCGTCTGTTGGCACGACAAAGTCCCGACAAGACATCAGTTGATTTTCGCGCAGTTGTGTGTCTACAATTTTCTGAAATTGCGACTTCGAGTGTTTCAAATAATAAAACTAGGAAATTTGTATATGGGTCATTCATTCACTGTCATTTGTATTGAATAATCCGAACGTGGTACTTGAAGACAAAATGAAGGTTATTTTCTGGTATGACGAAAGGTGTCTGGATCGAATAAGATGCTCTACGTTTCTTTACTGTTCTGTTACACTGTTTCCCTTAGTTTAAGATTTGTCATTTCACAACATAAATTTGTAACTTATAATTCATAAAGTAAGTTAATTGTCTAAAAATTTATTCTGGGAATGTCAGATATCTAAAGTAATTATTGATAAAATATTACTAGGTCCATCCTTTCCTTTCATTAATAGGACAGTTTTCTCCTTGGATATTTGAAAAAGTCTGCAGGTGCAATAAATAATGTTATTTTGTTTATAAAGCTATACTTATACAAATGTAAAATAAATATATGCATTCCAAGCACAGCTGGAACCAAGAAATACATAAAGTATGAATATGATAACTTGAAAAAAAATAAAAAAAAATAATTAAGAATCGTTTGATATTGAAAAGGAACAATTTAATGTCCTTGTCTCACAAACTTAGATATTTTGATTGTTGTTGTAGTTTCTTTAAAAACTACTAGGTAATACCTATACGCTTCTAGTTATGTTGTAATGTTTGTATCTATGTATGCCTTTTTTTCATCTGATATTACAATCTATACATCCATGTTGATCTATTCATACTGGAAAATGTCTCTTTTTTTCTTTCTTCTATTGTCATAAGTATTTTTTTTCAACACAAAATTACATGCATTAGATAGTTAAGAATTAAGATAGCTAATCTAAGATGTGTTGCATATGTAATTTTGTTAATTTCTGATTGCATTATATAATTGTGCTATTGTTCATAATTGTATATGTATTTGGTTGCAATCTCGAAATAAAATGTGTTGGAAAAAAGAACAAAAGTTTATTGTCTGGTAAGAAATAATGTACTTATTAAGCATTGGTTAAGAATTTGATATTTAAGGAATGTTTCAAGTAAAATCCTGCATATATATTCGGCTTTATTCTGTGGCAATGAATGAGAAATTCACGATCGGTAATCTCCGGAGATTACGTATAAAATTCGGAAACGTCTGTAGTTTACGGATCGTGCCTTTCCGTTGCCTAGGGGGCGCTCGGTTCGCCGAAAAATAAAAACTCGCAAATTAGTAAATGGTCACTTCTCCTGCGGGTGCTAGCGGGACAACATCTGAAGAAAAGGTACGGTACTCTAAAGAACAGTTCTCTTGAGCATTTGGGTAATTACGTTGACTTCAAACAGTGCTGCCCGGGCTGCAGAGTTCCTGTTACATGTGAAGAGGTTGTTTAGATGGTTTGAGTCTACGGAAGTCGTACAATGCAGTGGCGGAAGCTTCACCTTAGGCCTTTGGGTAATGAAGAGCTAGAGGTTGTTGAAGTCTGAATACATTGAACATAGAAGCTTCGTTGAAGGCAACGGTCGTCTGTTTGTCGTATTGTACATATTCGTGGCGACTCGATTATTTTTAGTTTCTAATCAAAAGAGAAGCAGCCGAAGGAAAAGTATGTATTATAGTTTATTTAATGTGTAATTGGCATTCCGAGGGATATGGAAGGCACATTGAGATTGTGAGGTCACGCACATAGCGCTTGGTTGCGGCCTCGGGAAATCGGCCACTCGTTACGCTGGCAAAAGCACTTTATGGGATTTGATGCTAATACAGACATACCTGTTCACTTTCCTATTACACTGTGCGTAGATGCTTTTTGTTTCTGCCTTTATCAACTTTGTAGCACTGTGCATGCAATTGAACCTCGTTTATTGTAAGTTTAGTATTGTTAAAATTATAATATAATACGTGTTTGCTTGTATGACGGGTTTCAATTATATATCTTTAAAATTATAACATTTAACAATGTATTTTGTATGCATTTGGCATGCCTATCATTTACTGGGTAAAATTAATTGTATACATTTAACATCTCCTACAACTAACGTTGAAGTGCCGTGAATATCTATCTATCTATGTATCTATGTATCTATGTATCTATGTATCTATGTATCTATGTATGTATCTATCTATCTATCTATCTATCTATCTATCTATCTATCTATCTATCTATCTATCTATCTATGTATCTATCTATATATATATATATGTATGTATATATTGCAACTCGAAGTAGCTACACTTCAAAAAATGGGAATATTTAATTTGGCATACAAAGAATGTGTTAGTGCACTGTGTCGATGTATTCACAATTCATACAATACAATTACATGTGTAATTCTAATGTGGGTGTTGAATTCGAATGTAGCTATTTTACCACAAGCTAAATATTTTAGTTTTTAACTAATAAGGCAGTCTTTTCTTGAACTTTCAACTTTTTGTCCGCAAAGTTATATAACCTTTAAGTGTCCAATAGCAATCTAAATATGTTAAATGTTACGGTAGAAGAGTGAGTTTACAACCACACATGAAAGACAAACTCACACAGGCTTAAGATAGAACTATTCATTACCGTTATCACAATTGCATCTTTGTTTAAATAAATAAAACATTTATTATTTCATTAAAGTATATTCGCATTAAAATAGGTTTTAATGTGTAGCTGTCTTTTTCTTCTTCTTCTTCCCATAAAGTCCAGGGCCCTTCTGGATCATCGACGCACTGTCTTTCTTAAACACCATTAAATCAAAACAAACGTCACAATGGCATAGCGAAAGTTGATTTGATGGTCTTACTTAAATCAGATGACCATAGAATTCAATTAAAACCAGCGTAACTATTAAATATCAGAAACCTTCATTTTTTCTTAAAAGTATATCATAAATAACTTCACCTCAGAGGCGTATACGGAAAACAGATGATAAGCAGTTACAGGAGCATTATTATTGTATCTATTACTATGCGTGGTCTTTACGTGTGTCTGTGTGAAGAATGTTCTTTAAAAACAGTTAATAATACAGAGTAGAAAGCATAATTACATATCGACCTATTAACTCCACAAAACAACGTTCAAACAAAAAATTAAGTGCGCACGTAAAAGAGACTGCTTAATAAAATATTTCCTATGTCCCCTTAATGCCACCGTACAAAACCCATCTTCCTTACAATATAGCTTAAACAAAGGCATCACGTTACCAGCAGCTTTGTTGTCGTCAACTTATTTGACAAACATACTACCGACAAACTCTTCGAATAGATGCGTTAAGCAAACAAACCCTTAATGCAATTAAATAGCCAGTATTGGTTTTGACAAATTTTATCAACACACTATTTAGATTAGTAACCCCTCGGGGACATAGCCGTGTGTCTTGTTTTGTTTAACTCCAGCTGTGTCTGGTCAATTGGTGATGCTGTCTAACGTTTCAGGGGAATTAAAAACGACAAAGATAACTTACACGATTTCACATTTAATTCAAGAATGTTTTTACTTGCCTTTGTTAAGCACTCAATGGACCTTTTTAAACGGGGGTTTATTTCATGTGCGTAAAGCGTCGCCCAAAATTAGCCTGTGCAATCCACACAGGCTAATCAAGGACGACACTTTCGCTTATTACTGGATTTTTGCTAAGAAGAGACTTTCTTTAAACGCAAATAACCATAAGAGCGTAAAGTGTCGTCCCTGATAAGCCTGTGCTGACTACACAGGCTAATCTGGGACGACACTTTACGCACATGCATTAAACACCTTTTTCACAGTGCGAGGCTCATACTTTAAACAAAGGCACTACGTTACCGGCAGCTTTGTCGTCATCAATTTATTTGATAAACATACTACCGACAAACTCTTGCGAAGAGATGCGTTAAGCAAACAAAAATTTAACAGCAAGTATTGGTTTTGACAAATTTAATCAACACAATATTTGGTAAGTTACTCCTCGGGGACATTGCTTTGTGTGTTGTTTTTTTAATCCAGCCGTCTAAAGTTACAGGAGGCCTTACAGGAAATTAACAACGACAAAGATAACTTACACGATTTGACATAAAAGGCTCTAAGTACTTACCGAGATGTTGTATTATATGCGTATTAAGTGACACACCATGTGCTAATATTAACAGAACATTAAATAGTTCATGTACTTTTGTTTCATCTTATGTTCTTGTCAGATTTCAAATTTTATTTGGATATAATTTGGTTATGCGGATATTTCTTTCGGTCAGACTTGATCGATTGGTATTTTTATTTTTACAAATAATAGCATATACAAAGAAACCCGTGGTCGTTCAGAAAACAACACTTATTCTATTATTTTAATGTCAAATACCAGTTAAATATGTTGTATCTTAAGTTCAATTTACACCTTATGAATTCGTCTGAAATAGCATTTTGGCATTTCATTTTGTACTCATATGTGTGCGTGCATAAGTGTTCGAAATACGCTTTCATATTTAAACGTAAGGTTTACACAATTACACTTTTTGCAAATTTTATAAGCGCTTAATTATTTTTTTCCCAGTGGTAAAAATAGAGCCGGTGTCTACGTTAAAAAGTCATCATTATTTATATGACATCGACATCTCATAAACAGGTGTCGAAAAATATTTAAAAGGACCTATTTTGTTTGGTATAGTAAAATCAAAAAGTATACACATCGTATTAATTACAGGATTTTATTGTATGGCTTTATAATGAGAACAGTAAAAATTTATTAACCATTAAAACATATTAACACGAAACATGCATAGTTATATAACTTGATGCCATTAAGTAGAATGATACTTCGATTCAAGGAGAAGACCAATCAAATGTTTGCTTATCGTTCACGAAATCTTTGTAAGATCTGTATAATGCCTTATTGAAATTGATATATTTATCAATGTATGTAAGTATTTTATGATTTTGCGTAAGGTATTTCGTATGTACACAACACGCATTACTAGATATTTCTAATAAGTACAACAACAAAAATGCCCTATGAATGACATGAAATCCACGCTGTTAGAATTGTTTTCTTAAATAAATAGTCCCATGCCATCCAAATATAAACAAGTATTAGCAATATGATTCAGACATTCCGGGTTTGCATACATAACGAAAATTGTATCTTAGAACAGGCTGCTTCTAATGAAGTTATTATTTACTTTTTTTACGTCACTTTACAACATCATACGGCAAAGGGCTAGTGTGTTCCTTCACAGTGTCCTCATTTGCGTTTTCGTGTTCAATCCTAGTGTAATTGACTTCATTTGTGTCAAACGCAACGCATGAACCAATTCTTCTGTACAGATCAATTCTTAATTGCACATAGAAACACCGAATCGCATTTTACTTCAGTTTGGTCAATCAGCAAGAAAAATAATTGGAATAATGAAACTCCAAAAACAATATCAGCAGAGCAATTATATGTAACATTAGCAAGATTTCTCTTTAAGACATGTGGAAATATTTATATACAGTAAACTACAATACAAACAACACACCATTACATATAAAAATAATTAATGCTGGGGTCCCTTGGAAGGTCAATGCAAACACCAGTGTAAAGGCTTAACAATTGTTCTTATCACTTACCAAGTCTCCGGATGAAGTAGAGAAACTCGAAGAATAAAAACACTGAAAGATTATAGGATATATATCAATAAAATGTGTTCGGTCTTTGTATTTGGCTACTACTTTGGGGAAATAACGATAAGGGACGCTATTTCCTGTGGTCATATGAGGCTTAAGGATTGTTTGTGGAAAGTTATTGATTTGTTTAAAATTCTAAGATTAACTGTAAACAACTTCAAGTGCATGTTGGGATTTTGATTGTTTTGATACACTTAAATTGCGGTAAAGTTTATTTTTCGGCATATTTTGAAAATAAAGTTATGTATTTGTCCTTTTTACCGCTTATGTACGATAGTAATGTTCTTTGCGGTAAACACCGCCTCTCATAAGTTCAAAAAGTGCCACTGTATTCAAGCATCGTTTAATAAATTTGCAATTTTATCAGAGTTTCGTGACATATTTTGCTATCAGTATATATATGTGCGATGCTAATGGCAACATAGCTTGCATTAAGTTACTAACATGGAGTATTGCGTACTTAAAATAAATACAGCTCTTTTCAGGAAAAAAATAATAATGAAAGCGACTTCTCTTTGCTTTCATGTGCAACGTACACATTCAATAAATGAATTCTAATCTTACAAGAATAACTCAGCTTTCTCGTTTAAACCTTAACATTACCTTGCGATCGATGTCATTAAAATGATCTTTCTTTGCACAAGAAAGTGATTAAGTTTTCCTTCTAGTACTTATCACACCAATTTGACCTTTACAAGTATATTTCGAACACTTATGCACGCACACATATGCGCCGTGTCGTGCAAAATAGGCCTTTAGACATATCCGCACAGTGTAGCTATAGATATGCCTCTACATCCGTATACTCTGATGAGTTAGAATATCAGCTAATGAGACCACAATACCTTGCGTGACTTTACAACGGACAGAGTAACCTCTGACCAGACTGCGCGAATGCACAGGCTATTATTAGATAAATGATGACGATGAATTATCAATCGCTTGTTTGTGTTGTTAACCTGTATTTTATTACATAATTAACAACGCACAAATGTAATGCTATACAATCGTTTACTCTAGAGACCAAAATGTAAACTGTTTCAATACGCTGACATGAAAAGTGAGGTTAAAATCAATAATAGTGATCTGTTTGTCATGAAAATATGTGTGTCCCTCGTGTATTATCTGGAAATAAGGATTTAACAAACACATATCAGGTTGCTTACTAAGGAAATTGAAAAAGCTAGCATTCACAACGAACACACGAATTTATATTTGGTGAACATGTTAAAAGACTAATTGTTTGATAGTCTACACGTATCCAATTTATAAAAATCTTGACATATCCAGTATATGCTTTAAACCATAACAGATGTTATTAATTCAACGTACGTTCGTTGATGCTTCGGAACAATAATATATTCTCTTTAACATAGTTTTAGAAAATATGCTTCAACTGCAAGAACGTGAACCGTGAGCTTATTATCAAAGTCATGTAACATTCAATTTCCTAATCTCTTGGTAGGTAAATATATTATTCTGAAACGTAAATGCTACGAATGCAACTGCTTTATACACTTTCAAATATTCCAATTATATTTTGGAAAGATATATCAATGGCGTTATCAAATATGAAATCTCTGATTGCATTACAGACATGCAATTGTTCTTCGCCATGCGCCAAGCAATATGAGAACCTCGCTGAAAAACAATTAATTACTTTATCGGTTTGTGGTGACGATTCTATGTATAATTCTCGCTTGTGATTGAATGAGTGGAGGATCATGAATTATTAATGTAAAATGACGCTTAAACGCGTTCACCAGGTTCAAAGATAATGTAATTTCGTTTTGTGATTTATGTTATTGTTTGCAGAAGGTAGTTATTTCAGAGTAATTTTGTAGTACGTTTATAAAAGACCCGGTGATTCGTTGAAAGGTTAGCATCGATAATTGATGGATAGATGCAATTTACTGTGAATTAAAATAATCGTTTCATGTGTAAAGGTGTAAACAATGTGAACTTTAACTTTGGTCGCACTAAAAATGCATCGTTTGATACAAATCAATCTAATTCTATAAATATGCTCGGTCATTGAAAGACGGTTTGTATGCACATATTCACAATTGTATTTCACGAACAGAAACACGACATTATAATAATTATTATCACAATTTACAAAAACACTACAAAACGATCACTTCGAAGCTTGATCATGTTTCATTTCATTTCGCATTAATAACATACATTCATATTAAGTCCCGTTTTGTTCTGCAATTTAGAGTTAATACAAAACATTTACATTATCTTGATAAATTTAGTGAAAGCAAATACACATTTTGAGTGTTTAAATACATCATTAAGGAGATTACGTTTACACTACCTCGTACTGAGCAATATCGTAGAATTAATTGGTTGATGTCACGATTTTAAAATTATTTTCATAGTAACAAGGAAATAACGTTAGAATTATCACAGAACTATGCTCTGCATCTTGTTCTTTTTTTTTCCTCACTAGTTGTGTATTTTTTGTATAGCACTTTGCTTTACGACACAACATCATAAGCGAGTACGTGCGATATATGTTTTAGAATACACGCTTATAAATAAATTTTAAATGAAAGTTCTGAACTTTGGTACCAGGAATTCAACTAAATTCAACTAAATGACAGTTTATTATAACAATTATAAGTTATGTTCATGTGTACAGCCGAAAACTCATTCACTTGCAAAGGACAATAACTGAAAACCAAAACCATGTGCAGATGTGTTCATACGTCACACAGCCACGAGGGTCGGGTCTGCAACAAATACGAGTAAACATATAGGTATCGTCGTAAACAAACAACATTTGATTTATAGCACCATAACAATGTAGTGTTTTGTTTCATTTTTATTTAACATTCCTCGTTCATATTCATCATATTTGGCTGAAACACAATTTTGACAGGTACATCGAATACACTAACTTTTAGAGGTCAATCTACCACTTATATCGCATTAATGTATTTCCGGAAAATGTATTCTAAACGTATTCTGAGATTCACCCAATGTATTAAACGCATTTATCCGATCCTGTTTTTCCGAATATTAGCCATGGCAGAGGTTGTCATTAGTCATATAGAAATGCCTTTTGTCGACGTACAAATGTCTCGGCTTGATCTTTATTGTGCGACGTATAGCAGTAATGCGTCTAGAATTCCGGTACAATGCAATTTAGAGTGTTTCAAATCATGCATTTGGGAAATTAGGAAATGCTCGATTCATTCATTGACATTCGTTTTAAACAATACGATGGTAGTTTCTTGATTACAAATTGTCTTTTTGATAAATGCGTGAGAAAGAATTGGGCATGCTTTGATGTATTACAAATTGTTCTGACATTTTCTGTTTTCTCTGGGGGATGTTTTCTGCCACATCGTGTTGTTGCGTTTGAAACAACCACACGCCAGAGCGGCAAATCCAACGCGCCATATGGCAATTGTGAATTTGCGACAATTTGTTCGTTTTGGTGTGTTTAAAGGGCGCTAAAACGACATGATACCAGAACGACATTTATGCCACGTGTCTTAATTTGGTGTATTTTGGCTTAATGGACTCAACGAAACGACAACGCGCGAACACAACATAGAAACGCACCGAATCGACATTAACGGCATTTGTCGACATACCTATCTTTTGTGTTGTCGTGTTGGCGTGTTGGCGCACTTCAAACCGGTTATGCATAAATTGGATACACTTTAAATCTGAAACGACGTGTACATAAGTGGATGATAATGTAGTATTTTTTCAGATTAAATTTTCCTTATTTGTCGGATAAGAAGCGTTCGCAAGGTTCTTGTTAGAAATGGTTTGTAAGATTCACATTCCTCCCAATTTGTATCTAGCAGCGAAGTTTTCAAAATGAAAGGGTGTGTAACTTATTCCCATCCAACTGCTATAGGAATACAGCAAAAAAAGTGTTCTAGGTTATATGACATCGTTAAGATAAAGAATGATACGTGTATGCAGAGCGATGAATCGACAAACTCGGCCTTGATATTACAGAGTGGATATTGTGGTTTTGTTTAGACGAATAGAATAAACTGAATTTTCAGATTAGTAACTCTGTTGGGACATGGCCGTGTTTTTTGTTTTTATGTTATCGTCTCTGTAAATTCGTTAGTTTTAAGTAATATTTCAAGTCAAGTAATATTTGTTTATACAGTCGGTATTTTAAAACAATAGCTGAATAAAATTTAATTAGGTTATGGAACAGTCATCAAAATTGAACAAAAACAATATACGAAAATAACAACGCATGGATCGAAACTAATAATTTATAGTAAGTACCTGGTATCGATTTCAAAGTGTGCCAGTGAACGGACAAGAACAACGCCTTAAATTATTTAATTTAATAACTGGGCTTAATTTATTCACTTTGTATAAATGTAGCCTGTATATACAGTTTGGCACTTTTTGAAAAATAAATCAATGCTTAAAATTTACCGTTTAAATGCGATGATCCCAAATTTGATCATTGTATGTTATAGTTCGTGTCCCGTTATTAAAATTCGCCCAATCGCAGTATATTTTGCCTCTATTTGTTTAGATGGGAAAATTACGTACTGCCTCAATGGCGGCTCGGAGCGACAGCCAAAATGTGTCGCTTCGTCCAGTGTAGTCATAGTAATAATACAAAAGTTGAAGAGAATGTATATTTTCTTTGGTGATAAGTGAATGGTAAAGGGAAATTACCTCTTTATGTTTTTGTTTGTTTTTGCATTTTCAGCTGATAGCGCACTTTGGTCTCTACGGTGGAACTACAATGGGATCTCGGGACCCAGCATGTGGGGTAAAATCAACCGCGAGTGGTATATGTGTAGCAAAGGCAAATAACCAATCACCGATTGCCATAGATCCAAGTGATCTTCTTTTTGATCCAACTTTGAAACACATCGTGATTGAAGAAAAAACGGTGGGTGCGTAATATCTTTACTGTCACAGTATTTGTCTCAACTTTAACATATTCACTAATGACCAATCACAATTAAAACGATATGCCAGAAACGTATGTAGGGCGCCCATGACCTGTTGGCAATAATTATTTAAGACCAATTTTTTAGAAGTACGAAATTGTAAAATATATAATGGGAGTGAATAATCTGAATGTATCGATTAATGTCTTTGACAACTGATTCTATCTCATACATTTTGGACTAGAAAGAACGGATGTATTTGCGTTTGATCAGCTAACTCAATACAATTCTGATCCGGACCCAATACACTCAATTGAGATTCTAAGATTTAAATGTCAACATGTTTTCTTAATCTCAAAGTAATACATGAATATGAACTATAAATATTTAATAAAATAAATTAACTGTCTTATCATGGTTCCATAAATTAAATTTCGGCATACGCATTAAAATTCATAACAAACAAGTTACTTCCGATACCGAAATGTTTTGCTCGAATTTGAGGCAGATCCAAAAAAATGATGTTTGAGTCGTTTAAACAAAACTGCACAGAATATGGGGTTTTCCCAAGATCGTACATGCTTTAATACACAACTGAGTTTTCAACTATACTAACGAAATCAATTGTAAATGTAACTATATAACTACTATGTTGATGATTTTCGGATATCACTTCTTCTTAATGTTTATTGCAGATGTTTTTTTTATTTTACCAACCTTTTAACTGTTTTGACATTGTGTCATCAAGATCGTGTACAGGCGTTCAAAAAAATGATGTTTGTTGTTGTTTTTTTTTTATGTCAAACCCACTTTATTCACAGATAACGGTGACATACGTCAACACGGGCGCGGATGTGACAGTCGAGGTCAACAGCACAGATGCATTACCACCGCTGAAAATAACGATGGGACCAGTGTCTTACACTTACACGTTGGCCTAAAAAAAAATGCATTTCGGTACCTGGGATGGCTCTGGTTCAGAGCATACTTTAGCTGGAGAGTTCTTCGACGGCGAGGTAGGCGGTTTGTATTATTTTACGATATATTTAATAAAACAAATTTATTGCAAACTACATTTACTATTATTTGCAAACTTAACATAGTTTACCAATCCGACGGATTAAGTTGACAGCTAATCATATATGTGGAAAAATGTTTTACATGTTAGCATGACAAAAATATGTCATTATCTATAAAATGCTTGTTCTTTCCTGTGTAGATGTTTGTAAAGTATCTTCATTTAAATAATCAAATGGTTTCTGTAAATATATTCTTGGTAAATTGTTGTGATAAAACTGTTTCAGATTCACTGTAATTTTATAGCCTACAACTCTGAAGTTCAGTTGAAATATCCTAAGGGATATTGAATAATAATAAGTCTCTGATTGTACTCCTTTAATTTAACGTTTCGGCATTATGCCTTTATCAAAACATTGGACAAAATATGTAAACTACATTCTTACGTCTTTTGACAGCACATTTTAAATAACAAAGTAAATGTTTTTATCCCATCCTCAGACGTGCATTGTCGAAATAAAGGACTGTGGGATATATTTTCGTTTATTTTCAGCAGTGTTGAAATAGAGCTGTCACGCGCGGCGGACTACTTTTTTTTGAATTTATACATGAAATGAATGTTTGCGTTTTCAAATCAATATACCATATATAAATAAAAGCCGAATTGCCACTTAAATTTATCTCAAAACCGGCTTTCCGTACTTTTATTTTTCATTATTGATTGCGCAATTTATGACGTTTATCTCGTGTGACGTAATTTCTGTGACGAAACACAACAGTTTAATTTTGAGAAATGTAGAGTACATGACCGTCATCATGACGTAGCGTGTGACTAAGTGGGAAGTTTATCGAGTTCATAAACACATTTGAATAGATATAGACTAGTGATAGGATGGCATAAGGGTCTTTATTTAACTATGCTAAAATAATTATTAAAGACCATAAATGCAAAATCGTCAATTANAAAAATTGTTGGTAGTCTATAAAGACGCAATACAGTTTTTCTTTTTCATTCAACGTTTTTGTTATAATTGATTGCAAAATAAAAATACAGTCGGATATTGATTTTCCTTTCTGGAATCCAAATTGATTTGGGGTGATTTTTTTATTGTTATTTGACCATTCTTTTAACCTATTCAATAGTATTTGTGATTTTAACCTTTAGATACAAAAGTTAACCTGATCCAGTGAAGAAAATAGAAAATATTGCATAATTAAATAATCTGTTGCCTTGAATTCATTTTAAAAACTTTAAAATATGTTAAAGTGATTATTTAAGACTTTCCTTATTTTCCCCAAAATCTGGCATTTCACGTGATTTTTCCCCCAAAATCCAGCTTTTGGCGCGATTTTTTTCCCCTCAAAAAAGGCCAGGCCCTTTCCCCAAAATCAGATAAAAACCCCTGTAATAATATAAAATGTTTTTCACAAATATTGTTTACTAAATAATTTTTCGTACTAGGACATCAAGTTGATTTTTTGTATTTAATCCGTTTGGAGACTGTGTTTCAAACTTCTTTATGAATTCTTATAACTTAATAAGTCTCTAATAACGGGAACTGTCTCGTATTTGTGTAAGCACTGATATACCCATGTCCTTCTCACCGTGGCCAGTACCGTTAAAATGGTCTGCGATTGGTCTATCCCTCCGGAGCCCCATGTCAGCCTCGTGTTCTTTGGCATGTTCCTTCAACTTCCTTGTTCCTTGTCTCTCCCACATATATCATTTTCTGGGATTTAACACAAAATATACCATATAGCAAGTTTTAAATGTTACAGTTCTGTTTAATTGTTTTATTTGGAATTTCACCTATTGGGTTGTTATGAAAACCTCTTTTTAACATTTCACAGACTTTAAAATTTGCCTTGCATGATTTTGGTATTTGTTGAAAACGCTTGTTTATTTCTTTGTTTGTTTTTCCATGTACTACAATGTCACCCATATTTCTATCTCGTTTGTATGCAAATATTGGAACTTCTGGGAATACATTTTTCATTCGGTCTGATTTATATAGTTTATCGGCATGATTTCGAATTATTGAGTTGATATTTTGAAGGTTGTTGGAATAAGTTATAGCTAGTGGTACTCTCTTAATGGCTGTTTAATTATTTTCTTTCTTCTTAATTAAGGCTTTCCTATTTAAATTATCAACCCGGGATAATTCATGGCCTACACATTTATTTGGATATCCTCTTTCGTGTAGATTTTGTTTTAGTTCTTTTTTGCGACTTTGATATTTGTTTTCATCAGAACATATTCTTTTTAAACGTATTCCTAGTCCATAGGGGATTGCCTTCTTCACATTTGTTGGATGGCCTGAGGCATATTGGACATATTGATGTTTATCGGTTGGTTTTGAGTATAAATCAGTTGTAATTTTATTATTTTTCAGTTTATTTTTGTGTGCCTTAGAAGTCTATTTGCGTTGTTTTCCATCTTAACTCTACTTTGATGTTTTCATGTATTTTGTTTGCATAGTCGAAACATTTCATAAGTTCATCACTGCCATGTGTCCATAGTCCAAAACCATCATCTATGAAATTTATAAAATATTGGTTGTTTATTGTATTCAGCTATTTTTTATCCCATTTTTTTATATAACAACACGCATAATTTCTCCCAAGTTTCGACCCCATAGCTACACCATCTTTTTGTCTGTATTCTTGTCCACAAAATTCAATCACATTATTTTCTAAGACTATTTCAATTATTTCCATCATCGATTCAGTGTTCATAGTCTGAACACGTCGTTCATTTAAAGCTTGTTTGCATGCCTCTAGTCCATCTTTCTTTGGAATTGATGGATATAATTTGACAACATCAAAACAGTATAGTATAATTCTTTCTGGTAATGGTGTATTAACTTCCCTCTCTATAGCGTTAAAAATTCTTTGGTGACTCTTATATAGCTTGGTGTTTCTATTACATAGGTTTCTAGCTCCTTTCCTTCTACTCTGCCATTCTTTCAGTACTTGTTCCAATGCCATTTACTATTGATATGTACGGGTTGTCTTTCTTATGTATGTTTGGATTACCTTTGAGCTTCCCTCTTGATGGATATTTTGGTATCAAGTAATGTTGTAAGCTCTTTGAGATAACGCCTTTCTAAAAAGTTTATTTGCTAGTTGTTTTACCTTTTTGTTTGCATTTTCGAGTCCATTTCCATAAGATTTTTCATATGATGTGTTGTCATTTAGTTCATTCCTGAGTTTTTCTACATAATCATTTGCAACTGTTATCACTATTCCAGAACCCTTGTCTGTAGGTTATATTAGTAAACTGGAATCATTTAGTACTGTGTGTAATGCCTGTTTTTGTTTTGTTATATTTTACTGTCCTTTTTCTTTTATACCATTTAGTATATAATTTTTAACTGCTTCTATGTAAGAATCCAGACACTTTTCTCTACCAGGTTCAGGAGCAAAACGGCTTACTTTCTTTATCTCATATTCTTCCTTTTTATTTTCCCTTTCTTGATTTTCATCACTATAGAAATACTCTGCGAGTCGCATCCGTCTCTCCCATTTTGCTAAGTCACTGTGTATCTTTCATAAGTTTACATGTTTTTAGACGATACAAAAGATATTCCTCTGGATAATAGACTTCTTTCTGCTTCTATTATTTTCTTGAAGACAAATTTGTAACAGTGTCCAGATAATTTTCATTTGTTTTAACTTTGTCTTTTTTGTTGGTTTATTTTCACACTTGGTTTTATTTTTTGTATTGTTTTGTTTAAGTTTGTGTGTATCAGATTCTTGCATTTTTGTATTTTTCTTTTCTTGAGAGTTTATTTTATTTTCTCTTTCTTCAAGTTTGTTACAGGTCTCCATTGTAAACCAATAGATTTGAACCGCACTATTCATAATCTCATGTTCAGGAAGGTATTGATGTATGTGTTGGTCCAATTCTATCTGCAGTGAAGTGAAATGCTGCATTTTAAATCTTATGAATATTTTTCATTTTGTGTTAACTCCGATGAGTGGTTGAAAAAGTAGTTTACTTGTACTATTTTGTTCGTCAGTAAATATGCATAATTCACTTGAAAATAGGGTTGCTGCTGCATATATCTCAGCTTCGGTTGCCCACGATTCTACTCTTCCGTCATAAAATGACTGATTGTCTATATGCTTTATAATACTACCATCTATGTATTCTTTGTAAACATCTTATAAGTCGTTCATATGGTTATTAATTTTCTTCCTCACTGTTTCATGCTTGTTGTCATTGTTATATATTTATTTTGCAATACATCTGTAGAAACAATTTCCATCCATGTTTATGGAACTTTCTTGAAAATTATGTATTGTTACTGATGAAGATAATAAGTCTAACTTAAAGTTTAACAGCTTGCAGAATTGTTCATTCTTTTTCTGTGTACGTTTAGTCAGCTTCCGTTTTGAAAACAGTTTATGAACCTTATTGTTCAACCCTTTCAAACATACATCACTTCTTAGTTCGTTTATTTTCTCTGCACACGCTACCAATGTAATTTCCATGTGTTTTACCGCCGCATCTTGTTTAAATTTTTCACACTTGTTTAGTACTTTATCGCTACAGTCTATCTGCATATTCCAGTTGATCTTGAATCATTCTGGTATAATTCCATGTCGCACACACTTCGATATAAAATCCTTATGTGATACATAACGTAAGTATTTGTCCGTCTCTTGGCCGTTGTAGTCCAAAACGTCTTCCATTTTGTTTTTTCGGAGTTAAAAAACATATAAGCTCAGTTGAAATATCCTAAGGGATATTGAATAATAATAAATCTCTGATTGTACTCCTTTAATTAAACGTTTCGGCATTTTGCCTTTATCAAAACATTGGAAAAAATATGTAAACCACATTCTTACGTCTTTTGACAGCCCTTTTTAAATAACAAATTAAATGTTTTTAAACGTCAAATGATGATGTACTCGATGACGTCAAAAATGCCGTAATAGAAAGTGGCGCAACAAATCGTAAAAATTCGCCAAAAATGAAATGACTTCTAATATATATTATATGCCTCAAACTTATATCAAACGTGTGCTCTATAAACTTAATAAATTTATATTCTACAATAAAACAATAAATCATTATATATAATTATAATTAACCTGAACTTTCCATTATTAATTAAATATGATAAACTTATTTAATGAATTCAATGATATCAATCCTTATCTACTTAAAAGGTTATAATTAAATAATTTTTACGATTTTTGGCGCCACTTTTATATAAATTATTCATCGTCATTTTTGACGTCATCATGTGCAACGTCATTCGACGTTTAAAAACATTTACTTTGTTATTTAAAATGTGCTGTAAATAAAATTAAATTATTATTATAATATTAACTAACATTAGTTGATTATCATAAGATATTTATACATTGAGGTTGTTATTTGTTATGAAGCAAAGTTACACTTTGAGAACATTTTCAATTGTCCTGTGGGTTCACATGGTTTATATAATGGTAGGATTCGATATGAGGCAATCAATAAACTACTGTGATCCTGCGATACCAAAAGGTTTTGTTATAGAAGGTTGCATTTTATAGTTGTTATCTACAAAATGAGTTCACATAATTGCAAAATTCTTTCATTTTATCTACACACAAACAATCATGTTTTACAATTTCGTCACTGATGGAGCCGGTCTTTTCATTGTACAGCATATCTGTGTCCACATCCTTCGCTTCTGACAGTTCTTACTGAATGAGCCAGTGTTGCAATTTAATATACCGTGTGTCTAGTGTTATTTTGACAAAACCACTGTAATACAAGTTATTTTATCTGAATGTTTATTAACAACAAATGTTGAATAGCTTTTTTGATGTTTTATCATTTTAGATTGAAGCATTACGCAATCTAAGGCAGATGGATATACCATATCCACAGGCGTTTATGGTCGACCATTACAAACCCGTTATGCCTACAAACAGACGACCTATAAGAACTTATATCATTTTTTTAAGTATAATTATGCTTGAATTATAGCACTAATGATGGAGAATTATCTTGCTTTCTTGTTATTATGACAAAATGTTCCAGATTATGAAACAATTTATTGTATTAGAGCGGTGATAAATGGAGTATTGTTGTACGGATGCGTTTAATGTGGTTTCTATTGTCAATTTCGTTTAATGTGTATTACTTTTTGGAAATCCATATTCTATTTAGTGCGTTCGAAAGTACGACTTTGTAGCCAGCAAAACCTACTGCATTTGCTCCATACTGCGATTTATTCACACGTTATAATGCACTGATTCTTAATTACCACTTACATGTAGCAAATGGACGTTTCCATGATTAATTATATACATAAGCCACAGTGTATGTATGACAAACACTGATGTCATCTTAAAATATTACTTTTGTATTATGTTTTTAGAAACGAGGTTGTACCATGCAACAAGACATGCACTTTCAACGTAAGTTGACATTTCGAGGTCAAATATACACATATTACATTTTGGTCAAATAAATTGCTCTGCCATTTATAAGGTGAATTTGTATTACAGTCATGTCTATCTGCGTAGGTAGTGGAAATTAATTGTGTAAGTGACGAATTAGTTTTAAATGGGGACAGTGGCCTTAAATTAAAATATTTTCTTATTTAAAGGTATTTATAATACCATTTTAATCAAGCTACGTAATACAGCAGTGTTTTTTTTCACTCACCCAATGTACTTGTTTTAGTAAACAGACGATTGAGAGTAAAAAAATGACGAGCGAAGAACTCGAGCTGAAGAGACAGTTTGACGGGAAATGTGACTACAAGGCTTGCAAAATGTATTTGTATTTAACAAACAGCAAGTGAATGCGTTATAATAATTGAGTGTGTATTGCGGTGTTTATTTACAGGTCCACCAGCCTCTTCGTAGAGTGCATCTATAGGTCGGACCTGCCCCTGTGACCTTTTAGAGGAATAACATTGATTTTGAGCCAAAGTGTCTACCCGGGTATTCGCCGAAGATATCATTTTGATCCTAATAGACCAGTGCACGTTGGCAAATGAGACCTTAATTTGCTCTGATAATATAGTTAAAGACAGATTGCTGCTGGAATGTATACCTAGTCTTCGGCACAGTCGATTTAAATATACCGTTCACTGTATTGTGACGCCAAAAAAAAACCAAGCTGTCTGAATGGCTAAACGCATTGTAAGTAAACTCAAAACTGGATTGATTGCAGTTTGTCAAATACTTTGGTTGCAGTCAATGTTGTAACACCAACTGTAAGTACTCAAACATGTGTGATTGATTTGACATAACGGTGTGTTGGCATGTGTGTTCCGTTGCAAATCAAATGATTCCAGTATTCACCATATGAATACATCTAAACATTGTGTTAGTGTAATAGTTTTAGGATTTTGCTTAATAATTTTACAAACATTGTTTCGCAAATGTATTCATTTTATATAGTATGTGTTAACTTGTGCTATATATTGATCATGTACGTAAATGAATTATTTTACTACAATCCGTACTTAAAAGGCACTACGCGAGTCACATGTAGCAGTTGTAGTTAAACGCAAACGTAAATGTAAACCTACTGCAGAAAAACTATCGAGTACATCTAATTTAGAACATAAAGATACATGAAGCCTTGGTTTGTGTTTTTGCCAGAAATGTCTACAGAATATGATTACATACATATATTTTCAAAGTACGTATGGCGTATTTCTGTCCGTCTGACCAAAGAGACAAATTGGCACCAAGAAGAACTAGTTTTGTCAATTTGCGATAATCAAACCGTCTTACATTGATGCTTATTATGTGAATGTGTACATATTCTTCGTTAAACCTTGCTAACGTTATGACCCTAGTTTATAGAAGCATGCTAAATAAAAAAAGACAAATATATTTGCAGACTTGCACACTTAATACATCGTCTAAACACTAGATGTTTCACATACAATTATGTCACAGAGATAAACATAGTAATAAAATAAACATAAGCAGTATCGTGTACGATTACGAAAAGGCTAGGTAAAATACTTGCCATAAATTGAGGATTACTATTTGAAGTAGAGAAACAACATAAGCATATTATTTCTTAAAATTAGAGCTAATTTTACAAATTTCGCTAACTTGATTAGTTGAAATTTATTCACTGTATTAAGTAATTGGTGGAATTAACAAACAAAAGGCCAATTGTTATAACATTTCTTTAAAGCCCTATTAAAACAAACAAAATACGAATATTTAGTAAAATATTTCGTTAAATTAAGTAAACCCAAGGGGCATTAAAAAGTGTTCCTTAAAGCAATAGCTTAAGATACAAAATGCTCTTTTTTGGGGGGAGGGGGGACAATATATTCAACACATGTTCATGTACCATTTTAGTGCTCAAGTGTCATAAAGATAGATATCGTTGCAGGAAATTTAAACGTTTATGTTTCATGTTAGTGTTTGTGTGTCGTATGAATAGATATCGTTGTGGAAAATTAAAATGGAATATATTGTGCCACACAAAATTAAAAACGAGCATATTGTATCTCGTTAAATCTATGTTACAAGACCACATCTGGCGTTGAAATTTCGGCTATTGCTATAACAAACACTGATGATTAATAGATTAAATTTATTTTAACGAAATATATTACGAAATATTCGTTGATTTTGAGTGTTTAGTGGGCTTTAAATAGTTTCTTCAAATAGCAACATATAAAGGACATTTACAAACAAAATGAAACTCATGCTCAACATCTTATTCGTTACAACAAAGGCAATTACGTTCATTTCGTGGTATATTTTTACTAGCATATCTTTTCGTTTGATTTTTAGTGGCAGACTCGAAGATCGAAGCTTAGTGACGTAGTGTCTTGGCGATTTTAGAAATAAATCTAAATAATTTTCGTAAACGAACGTAGACTTAAATACACGGTACATATATAAAACAGTGATATTTTCAACGGATCGAAACCACTCTTGTTTATAGTTATCAATTACAATAGTGTTAAAATGTGATGTAATTATTTGAGCATTGACGTAGCTTGGATTTTTAAACACGTATGACAACCGTAGGTGTCTAACAAGAGTTTTACATAATAAACCCAATTAAAACGACCGTTTTGACAATCGTTTTATGCATTATGTTATCAGTTTAAATAGGTTTAAACCAATAGTTAACCATCCTTAGATATCTATGAATAAATAGTGGGTGTCTTCCTAACTCGCCATACAATACAGCATTACTTACATTTTGCTTAACGTTTAACAATCGTTTACAGAACTTTAAGATAACCCTTTCCAATTCCACTGGCTTTGTTGTACCCCATATCTCACATAGGTAATTCAGTATAGATCCATCAAAAGCATCGCATAGCTGACGTTGTGTTTTTGCATTCAAGTCAAACACTTTACATTTGTTAAGAAACACTCATAGCTTAAAGTGCTTGTCCACATACATATTCTTTTTTATTCAAATGAAAATTTCCAGTATAATTAAAAACGATTCCAAAAAAATAATTAAAAGAATTTACTTCTTCTATTTCCTACCTTCAAATGTCCATGTTTCAGATGACAATAATCTATTCAGTTTGCGAAATACCATTAATTTTATCAGTATTTTCCTTTAAACCCCAGCATTTACAGGACTTTTTTAAAAGATCCAAGTTGTTCTGCACTTCCCCGGGCGATTTACCAATTATGGCCACATCATCTGCAAATAGCAACAATATCAAAACAATGTCATCAATACTTAGACCGAAAGAGGCGTCATTCTGTAAAACAAAAATATATATAAGTCTTTTACAAATAGGGAAAACAAGAAAGGTGACATAACTTTAAATTAATGTAATCCTACAGCATTGTTTAAATATTGTGAGTATGAGGTGCAATGCTTTAAGAACCATTAACACTCAAAATCAACGAATATTGCGTAAAATATTTCGTAAAATAGAGTTAAACTATTAAGCATTAGTGTTCCTTTTAGCAATAGCCAAAATTTCGACGCTAGATGTGGTCCGATAACATAGATTTAACAAGAAACAACATGCTCTATTTTATTTTTTAGGGGCAATATTGATTAAGAGTTTGAGAGAAAAACCACATTTAAAGAAAACATTCTATAGTGTACATTTACCAAGTCCACTGCCCAAACTGTTGACGACGGTTTTATTTAATCAAAGACCAACTAATAATTTTAGTACACATAACAATACATGCATACAAAAGTAATATTACAAGAACTGTAAAATCGTTTAATTGATGACATGTTTCCAATTGTAGATGGACCACAAAGCTAATTCACAACCATACAATAAATATATTAATGCACTTCGTTAAAACATGAACAATACTATCATGATCACATTGTGATGCCAATATATTGTGTCATCTCTTAAACAGCACATGTGTTAAGGCATAATCTCACCTTGAAACGGAACTTTTTAGGGACACCTTATAAATATGCGATACGCAATATACTAGTCAACGTGTTACTCATTGAAATGGCTTGTTTTGAAGTTTTATTACAACCAACTTTAAATTTGCACATAAACCAACGTTAATGGATTCGTTATCTTTTCACAACATATACCAACTTTCTTTGTTGGTTATTATGCAGCATTATATTGATCATACTGTAGTTTTTCCTCATTGTGCCACCAAAACCAATTCTAGAAATATATTAGTATTCATCCAAGTAAAACACGTGGCTTGATGAGATTTATTCATTATAGTTAAGTACAATATTCAGTATTGAAATCGGTTTGTTTATCTTGTAGGATACGGCATATAATTGTTAGCGTTGGTATGTATATATGCATTGTGGACTACTATTTAACAAAATATTTCATTGATAAAAGTCTTTAATTATTATCTCCAGAAATAAAATAAGATAATAAAACACAGAAGTCATTTACAAGCATTTGAACTGCAGCACACACAATCTTCTCGATGATAACTTCAAATACGATTCCTAGTCAATCAACTGCGAACATGTTAATACTTGCTCATCATTACACCCACTACACAAAAATATGATACCTTGAAATTGCGAATTTGTTTACGTGCCTATACATGGTATTTGCGAACGCTCCGTTTTGAAAGCTTGATTATTGAGAAAGCCACGCTATAATTTGTAATGTGATCTTAGTAACAAATTAAACTAAACATTAAACAATGTTTAATATTTATTGGTGATGAAGGTGGTATTTATTTGCCTATATATAGAAATACGTCACCTCCCCGCGAAAATGGCCAACCTCAATATTTACAAGTTTTCAGGAGAAGGAAAAAACGTCATATTTTGTTTAAAAATTACAGAATGAAGCTAAAACTTTGCATGATGACTTTTTAAATGTCCCTACATGTGTCATAAAGTTTAAAGTGACGTGTGACATTTTTTGAAAAAATATGAGAAAATTGTCTAGCTCAAGCTTTGACTCAAGCTTAAAGCGCTTGAGTTAGACAATTTTGTCATATTTTTTTCATCCGCCGCATTTACTTTGGAAATTTTCGCATTTACTTTGGAAATTTTCGCACACATTCACATGGGTATAACTTTGTAAGCCGATTGGATAGGACCTTGGAATTCTTCGCGGGAGAAGCGGGCCGTTTTCACTTTGCAAAAATGTAAAAACACGTTTTCGCGCCAAAACTGAGATTGGCCATTTTCGCGGGGAGGTGACGAATAGTTAAAAGTAATGGAAATCAAACCTGAATCAATGAAAAACGAGCATCGGGCATGACAACATGAAATGCTCGCCAAATGTACTTGAAAGTATATGTAATCCTAATCGCATGCGTGATGCTTTTATTATACACTTTTCCTGATGTTGTAAAGTAAAATATATTAAGATGGTTCATCGCTTGTTATAAACGCTCGCATTCGATTCATCGACTATGTCTGAGGACACGATATAGAATTTATATGTGCATCGTTGAATGATATTGTAGGTCTCGTCAAAAGATATGCTGAATAAACAAACGCAAACAATCTGCTTGTACGCACGCATTGTACATAATGGTGCGACATTTGATTCAGCATCGTATAAAGTCATGTAATGGAGAGGAAGATTGTTCACTTTTATTGAACAATAATTGTTCGTTTTTGCTGGGTAAAACGGAAGCAACGTTTACAAGATTAAGAAAATGATCATCATTGACGTGGGGCACAGAGCAATAAATTTAACAAACGTGTGCACAAATTGATATTTAAATGTTAACGATCAGGTGTAGTAGGGCTGTATGTTTATTGTTTTTACCAAATTGATACCTTGCTTCATGATCGTATTTTTAAACTTAAAGTATTCATATGCTTTTAAATGCACTAAAACTGTCAATAAAACATTTTATAAATAAGTACGAAATAATTGTACTAACCAAAGACTGCATGTACTTTTGATGCACATGCACACTCAGTCTGATAGCAAAACGAACATGCAGACTAATGTGTTAAACAGTTTTGACCAATTGAACGCTTTTCAAACACAATTGCCGATACAAATCTCAGCACCGGAAATCCCTTCAATTCTCACGGTTGATAGCATAAAGCATTACGGAACTCTTATTAATGTCCTATGTTCAATGTGGGTTATCAGACAACCATTGATCGCCTTAATGGGTTATTGATTATTACACAATCACCTTCAGGGCATCTTGTTTGTTGTATTTACGGCGCTGTGGACCAAAACATATGACGAAATACCTATTCAACAAACGAGAGCCCGATAAATATTGCAATAATTGCATCGTTTAGGGATTACTGTTAGAACGTAGCAATGTCAATACAACTTTTATCGAAAGTTAGTTCCTGCTTCTTTAATCCTGTTGCATAGCCAAAAGCATCCGGATAAGAATTCGTAGCTTCGGATGAATCAAACATAATATATTTGTTTGTATACACAAAAGCGGTTTTGACACTGAAACAAAATGTCACTTGCAGCGTCAAATTATGCAAAATACACCTATTTTTTTTTAGACACGATAATGAATGTTGTATTTCTAATGATGCATGTTGGATATTAACTTTATCATCGCCTAAACGTTAAACTGCAACATATTGTTGGCGTACGTGATGTTGCTAAAATTACGTACGAGTTCGTATAAATACCCTTCTTGATATCTTCGAATCATTTCAGTCGTGAATGGTGGGCTATGAAAAATTATGATTGCGTTATTGGATTCGTTTTATGGACTTTTACTTGATATGTCGATAGGCTGATTGTTTGGAATTATTGTATTGCACCATTATTACTTTTTTTTTTAATCTTTGTTCCCACGTCAAAACGTTATTGTATAAAGAAAAGACTGCACTCTTAAATAACTGAAATATGCACCTATGTAATTTTGATGCACATGCACATTCAGTCTGATAGCAACACGAAAATGCAGAATAATGTGTTATACAAAAAGAATGAAACAGTTCGACTTGTTTTGACCAATTAACCCTATTTAAACGGAATGACCGATGTATACAATTCTCAGCACCTGATTTCCTTTCAATTCTCACGGTTGATAACATAAAGCATTACGGATATCTGATTAGTACCCTATGTTCAATGTACGGTATCATACAACCATTGATCGTCTTAATGGGTTATCAATTACTACACAATCACCTACAGGGCATCTTGTTTGTTGTATTTACCGTATTTGCCGCTCTGTGGACACAACAATATGACCAAATACCTATTAAACAAGCGAGAGCCCGATAATAATTGCAATAATTATAACACATCATTGAGGTATTAATGTTAGAAAGTAGCCATGTCAATTAAACTTGAGTATTATCGAAAGTTGGATCCCGCTTCTTTAATCACGTCGCATGGCCAAACGCAACCTGATGAAAAATCATTGCTTCTGATACATCAAACAAAACAGATTTGTTCAGCAAATTAAATATTTTATTTATACACATACGCGGTTTTGACACAAAAACAAAATGTAATTTGCAGCGTCAAATTATGCGAAATACAACTGTTTAATGTTCGCATATTTCCTGATTTATTCCTGGTAGACAACATTCGTTTTTTTTCCATTTGGTACAATCTTTCGCCGACCCGCGACGCTTCCATAACCAATAATATAATATTGTGACTTGTGCATAAATTAGGGTAACACAGAGTACATTCTTCATCCATTCACTACAACTAGAGTCAATCATATGTGAACAAACAAATCGCAATGGAAAACGGTGTTATAATCTTATTGCTGAACAATACATGAAACATATATGTAAGCTTCATCCCCTCTTAGTAAACACACATATTAAACAACTTCTTACATTAATGAAGTCATCTTTAAGGTATTATTTTTAAATCAACCGTTTGAGAACCTTAGAGACATGTAAACAACAAATATGATTTACATTCAAGTTCAAGGATAAAATTATAATGTACGAATAAGTATGTGCACTCATTACACGATAATATTAAAGTGTTATTACGGACAAAATCAAATATGTGTACATGCTGTGTCAAGATGTACCAAAGTACAGATGATCATGTTCAAATTAGTGTATGCATCGATTGAAATACAAAAACGACCTGTTATTAAGGACTAAGATATAAAGAATATTTAACATCGGCATATTTCAAGCGATACGAGGAGATGTTTTATCTTGTCAATTTGCAAATCATTAAATACGTACAGTTGATTACCCCGATCATTCTTGGTTCTTTGATGTCAAAAGGCTTCCGAAGAGGAACATATTCACGTTGATCGTGTGAGTTTTTAATAATGACTTGTTCTTAATATAGCCTTGCACATCTAGCATATAATGTAATTACTACGATTCGAAAGAGATGTAATTTAGCGGTAACTCAAATCACTAGAAACATTATGTTATTTTACTCAGTATAACACGCAATGATGTGTAGTGCTGATTAAGCGTTTAAATAGTGAGAGTGAAATGCAATTATAAAACAATTATTATTAAATAATGAACAACTCTTTGTATGATTAATTGTATATGATGATATTGATTTAGCGGACTTAGATTTTTCCATGTTATATGAATCATTTGCATTGTTTAACGAATATATTGTAGACAATGTTTTTTATGAAAGAGGACCATACTGTTATGCTATTACGAATCATGACAAATGAACCGTATAGTAAATTTATGGATTCAATGGACTTTGAAAGATCACGCGTAATGCGATATCGATATAATTGCGCAATTGTATCATATTCAGCACGATCTAATGATACGCCTCGGATACACAACTGATATGCTGTTGAGTAAATGACAAATACACATTTTATATTGGTTTGTCATGTTTTCGTTAATTACTACTGGAGCGTATATTTGAGTCTAAAAAGGTGAACATGGCCAAATGGCCAATACACAACTAAAACAGAAAGGTCTATTAGAATTCTGTCATTGAGGTTTTAGGATCGTTTGTCACCTACAGGAAGAAATTGATGAAAAACCTTTTAAATGTCCACGCATGTTTTATTTAGGGCTATCTCTCAAACATTAACTTATGGTTTCGAGTCTAAACACTATTTTGGGAATCATATTGTTAGATTTGTTAATAATTTCACACACATTTTTATAAGATGGTCCTCTTCCAAAATTATTGAAAAAGTTCCGCTTCATTGCAGAATATGGCAATTACGCTTAATATAGATTATGCATATTTATTGGCCTTACTTCATGACAATTTACACAAATGTTCCTTAAACGGGTCCTCTACCAACCATGTGCATATGGTTCTACCTTACTACACAATATGGCCGCCATAGCTAAAAACTGCAATATTCCTAAACAAATTTGTTCCTAAACCCTATGTAAACATTTTGTAAATAATTTCACACAAATGTTAATTAGGTGCTCCTTTGCCAATCGTATTTTAAAGGTTCCGCCAAATTGAACAAAATTGCCGTTTGAGCGAAACATACAATTTGATTCACACAGACGACTACATACATCGACATAGTACGTCAATCATATCTATATTACGCATCAGAAATTATGCCTCTCTTATATGCAATTTTTAATGAATATAAACTAACATATATGGGTTTTTCCACCTGCGCCAAAATGTTTAAATATAGAAGAAAAGTATCGTAATTGAAGAGAAGTAGTCAATACTGAAAGATCCATAATTGAGCGCTTAAGGTTATGTTGAAGCCCATTTGGATAAAAACAGCCCATGTTATTGCACTCAACATACAAGTATACTGAGGGTGATGAGAAACGAAATATTAAGCGTGCATACAAATCATCGACGGAACGTGTTAGTACAAAGCTATTTAAAAAAAACATAAGTGTTTTGAAAACTCAGATTCCGCCTCTTCAATAGTGTTAATTAAATCATTGGTATCTTTTATTGACGCACATACATACTATTAAACACAATCAAAATGACACTAGCACTGTTGAACAATTACAGCTTATCACTTTAGGCACGACAATTAACGCTTTATCTCACATATCGATCTCAACGTGAATTTTTATAAGAGCGAAATTACCGTCTGTAATATTTTGTTTTGATAAATAAATTGATGTTGCGAACATTAATTAATTTTCTGAATCTTATTTAATTGATAACATTTATGTTGAAAATAAAATATTAAAGAATGTGTTGTTTAGTTATTTTGTTTAATACCGGTTGGCGATATAACTGTATTTCAATGACTCATGTCGGGATGCCCGTTTACTTTCTCAGTATAGTACACAGTTATATGCAAGACATTATGATGTGCTCCTTACGGGTTTATAGCAAACCTCGAACTCTTTCTGATTTATATAACTTGCAAGTTTCCAAAACATCGCAAAGCGTTTGTCTTGAACAACTATGTACAGCATTCGATTTTAGTGCCTACAACTGTAATAGTACTCTTTACATTTGGTGGATAATCGAAATTGGTTAACATGCAAAAGCAAATATGTTTGTCAAATCGGATGAAGATCTAATACAAATATCAATTGAAACACATACACAATCCAATGTGAAAAAATGTGATGTTGGCAATGAAATATAAAACAATTGTAATAATTATTTATATGTTCTTTAGATATATCATTATATTCGACATAAGTATTGCAATGCGCGAATTCCCATATGTTGCAGGGTATTTCATTAAACTTTCAAGTCGTCTTTATAAACATATACCATACATTTGATGGAGCTGGGACAAACTTGTATACGACCCATTTAAGTAATTTTCAGTACATGTTAATACCAAGTTTATCTACTAAACACACGATTTTGTATACATTTTACTTCAATCTTCAACCTATTTTAAGCAATACGCTTTACAGAAAAAAGTGCGAAATACAGGAAAAAATCCTGTCAAAGTTATTATGAATCTTTAAGGAATATCGTTCAAAATGTATTTGAAATACTAATCAAATTGTAGAAAAAAAAAACTTAAGGTTTGTTCTATAGTTCCTTTGTAATAACGTATCTTTTTTTGTTGCATTTTACAATCATTGTTAGGAGGTTATCTCAGGTATGTGTTGTATAATCCGTATACCCACTTATCAAAGAAAGTATGAACAAACGTATGAAAAATTAAAAAAAAAAAAAAACTCAAGTTCTCTCCTACAAAATGTGCAGTATGTGCTTCACTTCTATGTCGTGAGGAAAATCAAACACATTTTAAAGGGACTGTAAACCACGAATGACGAAAAAAGAAAAGTTCTGAAATACCGTATTTTTTTTTTAATTATTAGTTTATATTGATTAAAATATCACGACTGGCATATTATATTACTTGAAAAAAGTTCATATTTTCAGTATATTCGGTAATAAAATTACACGATGTGCATCGCGAAAATAGGTTACATAACGATATACACACTATAAATAACGCAAGTAGATTGATAATTTTATATATAAAATATATACAATTCACTACGCATGCACAATTTGCATTCCTGGGTTTACCACGTGACGATGATGATCAATCTACTTGCGGTATTTATAGTAAACTGGTAGATACCTGGTATACATACACAGTAAAAATAAATAAATACAAAAATAAAGTAAAAATAAAAAATAGAACTGTTTTCAAGTAATGCTATATACCAGTCGTAATATTTTAATCAATATAAACTTATAATTGTAAATAAATACGGTATGTTAGAACTTTTCTTTTTTCGTCATTCGTGTTGTACAGTCCCTTCAAAAATATAACCCTATATTGTTAATACGTTTGGGATGTTTTCTCGTTCGCATAATAACCCACAATAAAGCATACTCGTCAGCATATTGAAAATAACAGACCGTTAATATTTTAGATCACAATTTTATTTTACAAACTTAAGTCGCTCAACTGCATGACGACATTATTATATATTCTTCTCAAGCAGAATCAAGCGAGAACTTGTGCTGCCTTTGGACAGAAATGTATTCACTATAGATTTGAGCCGGCATCGTGAGTATTGATAGCAACAATCAGAATCGAGCGAGAAACTGTGCTGCCTTTGCACAGGAATTTAGGTACTATAGATGTGATCCGTTCATTAATAATTTAACGCATACCATACCAAATACTTGCAGATAGAGTACTATATCGTCAGTGCTCAACTCAATTTTCTTCGTGAAGTATCAACGCAATGTTGCGATTAAATAGCTAAATGTTCACATGTGAAAAGCACAAGTTTACAATTTCAAATAATAAGTACATCTAGCAATGTGCTGTATTGCTGCTTAACAAACCATTAACAATTTTCTCAATGTGTTAGTACTTCTCAAAAAACGTTTGTTATGCATACTGCATACTGCATAAATAGTATGAGTGACTACAGCTCAATTCTTACGCATTAAGTAGTGTTTGGGTGTAGACTTATTTTTACAAAGTCGGAAGTCAAACAAAGCAGTTTATTTCAGACGTTAAGGTATACCATAGAACATACTTGATAAATATATCGTTGCAATCATTATACATATGAAATATATGAAATATATGAAATATATGAAATATATGAAATATATAAAATATATGAAATATATGAAATATATGAAATATATTAAATATATTAAATATATAAAATATATGAATTGTATGGAATATATGAAATATATAAAATAAATGAAATATTTTAAATATATGAAATATATGAAATATATAAAAAGAATATGTTAAATATGTTAAATATGTGAAATATGTGAAATATGTGAAATATGTGAAATATATGAAATATATTAAATATATCAAATATATTAAATAAATAAAATATATAACATAAATTAAATATGTGAAATATATGAAAAACGGCAATATATTGACACCGCTACGGAAGATGTGACCTTTCGTTTAGTATTACAAAAGGTATGTATTGCTAGTTAACACATTTGCTCTCCGTTATAGTGTAAAGGGTTTTATAGGAATATGTTAACGGGGTATGAGCGAATATGCTTAACACTGGAATGTAACTTCCTTGTACCCAACGCATATAGTCATAGCATAATAATTAGTTGAAATATATTGTGGTAGACACAAACTTTGTTTTCAAGAAGGACATTTTTTAAGAATGATATTGCGAAACAAAAAACAAAAGTTGCAATAAAGTGTTTTCCCAATCGGTATTTATTTTACGCTTACACATTTCTGAAAGTGTTTGACGATTCATTAATCCATGCGTCCGTTTATTAACTGCATACGCTTGTTGATATGTTAATACTGTATTTAAAAAAAACAACATAACACATGTTAGGGGCAATTCCAATCATAGTGCTACATTTAGCTTCAACTTTATGCTTAACTTTCACCTTTTGCTACCCCCATAATAAATGCAAAACAAGATTATATTGTCTGTACAAAATGAAACTGACATTCCGACATGCCGCAGGCGGCATCGAATTCACCAAGATAACACTTTAATATCGCATTTACATGCTACTATAAAAATCTGGCCCGTAGGTACAACTCCTCGCTAAATATCAACACTTGCTGACTGATATCATGAATAGTTAACGCACTCCTGTCTCCATGCAAATATAGAAATAGAATGACATCACCAGTACCACTTTAATAACTGAACAACAAACGTGCGTACTGTCTGAGTGTTAAGGTTCTGATGCCTAGATTTGTTAATAGCAATTGGAAGGATAGAAGCAGACTTACTGAGTTCATGAATAGCCTTTTCATCATTTGATGGGTCATCCAACAACAAAAAATAAGACTTCCAAAGTCTTTAACAATATGACTTTAGACAATTATAACGGTATGCTATATATCTCAAGAAAGCTACATGGTATGTCCTTGTTTAAACGGTACTATCGAATCAATGCAGATATTACGATAATCATACTTATTATATAATTATGTTTTAGGGTGAATATCGCTCGATGGACATACCATATTTTTGCTCGCCGGTAAAGCAAGCAATAATCGAAGAATCGAATTGCCACTTGTCTTGGAATGTCGCACATTGTTTAGTGCAATACAAATTAAATGGTCAAAAGCAACCATTTGTTTAATAGAAAATACTTTCAAGAACCAGTTTGTGCCAATGTTTATATAACGTAATTCAGATAAACGGTAACATCGCAGAAAACATTAGGCAATTTAAACAAAATGAAGCGAAAGTAAGCTGACGTCATTTTGGATGAGTTTTCTCATTATGAGGTTTGCCGAATTAGCACCAACAGTCTCAAAACACGCCACATATGAAGAAAAACAAAGCCGAAGAGACGGCAGGTGAATATGAATGCAGGATATGACCTTATTAAGGCACTCGATAAAACGCGGCACAATAGACAGATCTCAAAACGGCAAAACTAATGAACTGATACAGGCTTCCTCTCAGGGTGAAGCCAACACGTTATGATTGAAGGCCAGATCTCACATGACTCGCCCTCGGCGTCCCGAAAGGACGCTATTTCCAAACTGCTAATAAATTCCAATCCACCTCAATGTTAAGCACTGAACATCATCCGGAAAAACACCTATAAGTCGGCATAAACCATTCATCAACATACCCGTACTGTAGCAAAGACACGGGGCCACTCTTGAAATCTCGATAACAAAACTTCAACTATTAAAGTAAAAAAGAAAACATGGTGCCCTATGTGCTCCGTACGCTAACATCAAGGCTTTGATCGTGAGCGTCTTAATTGGTTATTGTTTACTTTAAATAACATGCAGAATATCTTGTTTGTTGTTTTTTTTACGCGCTCTATGGACATATGCACTTTTGGCGATCTTGATCCGTTGTTTTAGTGATAATAACGCAAAACATGTTAATACTCTGAGCTAATTTATTTTGAAGATCTCCCCATAATTATCCTATGTAAACAAACCTTCTCAATACCCTATTGTTTGTTTTACAGTGGTGGCCATTACCATATTAAATGCAGTTACTGCAATTAAATTCTTTAGCCGCGAAATAGACGAACACTAGACGCAAGCAATGGCTGAAGAGGTAAGGTTGATTTGAGTGTGTACTTTTCGCTCATCGATTCGACTGCCCCGTGACCGTTTAACGCATGTAAACAATGGCTCTGAGCGTAAAAATACTGGCCGTTGGCCGCTATAGCCAGATGACCGTTATACTAAGGTTTAATAAGAATTGTTTTCGTCGGTGGGAATCTAGACTGAGCGCTAATCAAAGTGACCGTTACAGTCAGGTGACCGCTAAGTCAGGATGGACTGTTTATCAACCCACCTTTCTTAATCACATTTCAGTCTTCAGAGGCTTTTTTCAGTATGTGCGTGAAGTCGCGTGCCTCCAACAAACGGCTAGCGGATGTTAAGAAGACCGTAATGCCTGATATTTCTGATGTTTTATCATTCCAAAATCATATTAAAACAAAATTCGGGCATTACATTTGTTCCACCTTTTTGATCATCACAATTGTTTAAACGCATTATGCGTAATACTAAAGTCATATCACCTATAAAACATGTAGGAGAATACCATAGTACCCACTAAAACAGCCACCTATTTTGGGTGTATATGTACTTTATGCAAGTGTAACGAATTCCGTATGGAATACCAAGGGTTGATTACTGCGATCATTTTGAATCACTGATGTATAATGAGCAATGAAAAAGCACGCATTAATCTTTGATCGTGTAGGAGTATTGGTTTTATTGATGGTTTCGTAATATGACAGCGTGCAGCTCTGTTTGTACAATGGATTATTTTTAATAATGGTGGAAATAAAATACATGGCTGCTCAATTATACTCAATAAGACATAAATAATAAGTACCACAAAATCGCGAATTCCTGTAATTTGCAGGGTCCATTATTATACGAGCCAGTCTCTTGCAAAACTTTATTAATTTCCCATTAATAACATCAGCATAATTGTGAAGCATTATGTGATATCTTCACAAACATATTTATACTATTAAAACTCAGAAAAATACCGTCCTAGAGTTTTGTCCTCGAGGAACTATATAACCAGAATTGTTCGGTTTACATTATTGGACATTATTAGTGATCACGTTAATGAATGTATTTTATATTAGACTTGACGTTTACATATCAGTACAGTATTAAACATACCAAACTGTTCTCTCGTGTACATAGTTCATCAAATCAAACTAACAATCACTTAAAACAATTATTAATGGTACATTGCAGATCGCGAATCATCATTTAATACAAACCNGCAGATTGAATTGTGTGTTTACTTTTTTCAACTCGAAACGACTGACTCGTGACCGTTGTTTCGAGTTCAAAAATGACTTTGGGAGTAAAATATACTGGCCGTTGGCCGTTATGGACGATTGACCGTTGTTCCCAAGTGTAATATAGAGTGATTTTCGTCGGGGGGAGTCCACACTGACCGTTGTCCGTAGGTGAACGTAATTTCGAGTTGACCGCTAGGTCAGTTTTTACTGTATTTCAGCACACTCAATGAAAGATGCATGAAAAGCGAGTACTATATCGTTAGTACAAGAACACACACTGCACATGCGTGATCGTTTGAGGCGTTAATGTCAACGACTTGTTGTGATTAAATAGTCAAAGGGCAACTGATCAGGCTAACACGTATCGTGTTGTATAGCTAGTACATTGATTCACATCTTTTTATTGCTGCTAAACACATCATTAACACTTTCTGTATGTGAACTACTTCAAAATATGTTTTCAAAGGGTTAGTTAGTTTTTTTTTGCATTCAGCATTAAATAATGTGTGTGATATAACTGATTATATTGCAATTCCAGTTCACTTAGTTGGTGTAAACTATTTTCAAATTGCGATATACATTATAGGATTGTTCATGTATAATTATACCAATGGGCATATTTGTCATATTTATCATTCTATGCCATACACAATCTAAATAACAGTAGTCCATTAACCAATAATTTAGAAACGGACTTTTTAACTTCACATGAGCTAAACATTATTTTAAAAAGTGTAAATTTAAATTGTATACATACATCAGTAAAAGAAAACAGCATACAACTGAAACACATTTTTTTAACTCGCGCCATTAAAGTGTCAGCTAATTTCAGAAGCATTTGTGAACCTTACATAAATTTCAACTTCGCAATGAAGGGAGGCGTCCCACACAAGAATGTATTTTGTCTTTTTCAATACCATCCCTTAAAAAATCAATACATAACCTATGATCAACTGGATCTCCACATGTCTAACGGAATATATTTTATATTTTAGGGAAAAAAGACATTTATACTGATGAGTATCTCTCTTTTATATTTCAAACGAAATTTAGGCTATTTAAAGAAATAGTTATTTGTTATTGAGTGGTATTGTATATTTAATCTATTTGAACAGGGCGATTGTGATATTTAAAAGCAATGATCTTGTTTAAAATACAATTAAGAGCAAAAATTATAAAGCATTGAAAACATATTTAAGTTAAGTGTTACGACATTATTATATGTTAAAACTATCATAATCAAATATTTGTTCCTGCGTGTATATTTATGTTACTTCAGAAATATTAACAACAAAAGATTCAACCATTAGACCGACACCAATTTGTGTTCAATAATATGCTGTTGATCTAATGTTTTCAGCATTTGACAAGCTTTAGTATAAGGAAGATCCAGTTATTCGGCTAATAAACGCTATATGCAGAATACTATTTCATTTGTAATCGACTTAATTCAACGTTTGCGCCGTATTTTAACTTATGTAATAATCATCATTGTATATTAAAATCGAACAGTTGCTGTTGGCGCTTGCAGCTTTACATGTACTTATAAACTTTACTATAGTAACACTTTCGGACAAAGGTGAACCCCTAAACATTAACAAAACCCATTGTTGATCTAATCTAATAATTTGATAAGGCTTATAATCAATAAAATAATTCCTATTTTATTAATAATTTTACACCACACAACATGTCAATCGATGAATGTGTATAACATTGATCATTGGTTTCAATTTTATTTGCGAAAGTTCATCTTCCTATTGATTAAATATAAGGAACTGAACGCAATAAGCAGTAATGCGATCTAAATAGCAAATACAAGTAAACATATAGCTACATCGACTATCAATACACGTTAAATGAGGCACGTTAATTAAAATTAAAACTAATGATAAGTCATCAAAACCTACGATAATTGTATGTTTATTTCAGCCTGTTGTATGTATTACGAGAATACGTGTGTCATGTATACGTAACAACGGTTTGTAAACAGAATCATATGTACCAACATAGTATTGTAGTCGCAAACGAATCTGCGTTGTTTAGACGTCATTGTTTGTTATAGAGTACCACCTACTTGCTGCATGTTTTGATGCTAACGCTCGAGTTTGCATTCGCATAATTACAATATATCACGTTCGTTTCACTGTTGTCAATAGACAGAATAAATATGCTACATGTAAAGCATGAAGGGGTATTGTGCAAAAAAAACGTAAATAAAAATCGTCACTCCGATGGGACAACACAATAAGCAAGATAAAAGGATACTGAATTAATATTTCATGGGAAAAAGTCTTTGATAGATGTAGTGGCTATAATCTGCAAGGACTATATGAAGTCATGTTAAGAAAACAAATGATGACTTTGACTGTCAATGTACATTTTTTAGGAACGAGTTTTTGTGTTCGCTGAACACAACATAAGATATAAACATGTATGCAACGTTTGAAACGATCATTTTTTAACAGTTTTCAATTAAAACTTAACAAAACTGCAATAAAAATGTTCACCAATTAATAATTGCATTGTGGTCCGTAAATGGTTTTACTTTTACGATGTCGTTTTGCTATGAATATTTTATGTAATAACATAATGAGTTGTGGCTACGAGTAGACCAATCAAACGCCATTTTCAGCCGGAACCCGATGGCTCGAACACGCTTGGGTCGAATTTCGTATTCGCTTGATTCCTTTTCGAAGCACCCATTTACTTGTCTATATATTCATATAAATTTCTGTCATTTGGCTCGAATTAGCGAGGGTCGAATTATCGGATGGCTTGAACTGTTTTCTAAGTCCCGGTCACAATTTTCATCATTTCTTTTGTTTGTTTGGCTCGAACTCGCTTCAAGTCGCATTAAGCTGTTCATCGATTAGGAGCGCTTTATTAGTGCAATGCTATAATTGATGTCACATTAGTAACAAATTTGTCATCGACTCAATCGTTTAATTGATTTGAGTAAAATATGCCATCGACTCAATCGGTAATTGAGTCGAAATTATTATTATTATTATTATACCATATTTGTATAGCGCTCTTTTCACACATAATTGTGCGTTCAAGAGCGCTTCACATGAAATTACATGACATAATTCAGTATAAAATACAACGCAACCATATAACAAGATGTATAAACATANCAATTTAAGCATGTTTGCATTCATCCAGGAAGTTATGTCTTTCAGGCATTGTTCTACGCGGTGTATTGTTTCAGATTGTGACAGTTTATCTTTAGGTTTGAAGGACATATATAGCTGGGAATCGTCGGCGTAAAAATGATTTTGAAGTCCGTGTTTTCTGCAGATTGCCCCTACTGGCTTCGTATACATGGAATAGAATTTGGGCCCGAGAACTGATCCCTGGGGTACACTAAAGTTCATTAACACAGGCTTTGAGAGTTTTCCATCGATGCAAACTGTCTGATATCGATCTTCAAAATAAGATGTGATCCATTTAAGAGGTTTTGCTGTGATGCCAAAGTCATTTTCAAGTCGGTAAATTAATGTTGAATGATCTATGGTATCGAACGCAGCTGATAGATCTAAAAGGACTAGGACAGTGGCATTTTTCTGGTCTACAGAAAGTTGAATATCATTTTGGACTTTGATTAAAGCAGTTTCAGTCGAATGGAACTTCCTATATGCAGACTGATGAACTTCATGAAGGTTATTTGATTTCAAATGTTCTTCAATACGATTTTCGACGACCTTTTCCAACACTTTTGATATGAAAGGCAAATTTGAAACGGGTCTATAATTGTTCAGACTGTTGTGGTCTAGATTTGGCTTCTTCAAGAGAGGTCTTATGTGTGAGCTTTTGAAAGATACCGGGACAGTTTCAGTTTCTATGGAAAGGTTTATGATCTTGGTAATGATTGGTAATAGCTCAGGTAGGCATAATTTGAGTAACCATGTTGGAAGTGGATCGAGTTCACAGGATTTGTTAGCAGATTTATTTATGATTTGTTCAATTTCTTCATTGGATGCGGGTTTGAACTCTGTAAGTTTGTTTTCAGACAAACTCTCGACCTCGATTGCGGCGCTTAGATTTTCTTTTGGTTTTGAGCTGATGTCATTTCGAATGTCTTCGATCTTGTTTATAAAAAAGTCACTAAAATTCTGAGCTGATTCACTAGCACTTTTGCCGGATGGTAGTGCAATTTCTGAAGGACCTTCTAATAAGTGTTTGGTAATCTTATGTAGACTTTTTTGATCGTTGCCACAAGAAGATACTTTGTCTGAATAATAGGTAATTTTTGCTTGTTTCAACATTTTATTGATGGCAGCACATTGGTTCCTATAAATATCATGGTCGACTGTCAACTTGCTTTTTTTCCATATTCGTTCTAATTTTCGTTTTTGATGTTTTGTCTCATGGAGTTCTTCAGTATACCATGGGCATGTAGGTCTCAAAGTGATAGTTTTTGTGCGTTCTGGGGCATGTTTATCAATTAGTGAAGAAATTTCATTTGTGTATGCATTGGCTAGCTCATTCACATCTGTATACTGCGATGTTTTTTGTGTAAGTTCGGTAGTGGAAATATCCGATTTAAAGGATTCTACATCGATAGAACGAAGTTTTCTGAATGTTACATTTTTCTTGATTGGTGGAGGTTTGGCTGCAACAGCCTGAAAAAGAACTGCAAAGTGATCACGTGACGCTTTTCCTGTGTTGTCAGAAAATCCCGGATCTGTGATTTCAATGTTTGATATGGTGTTTACAGATTCCCGGGTAATAACAACGTCTAGGGTATGACCGAGGACATGGGTTGGCTCTGTAACATGCTGTTTCATTCCAAATGAACGTAAAATATCATGAAAAGTTTGGGTATCACGATTGTTTGGAATGTTTAAATGGAAGTTTAGATCTCCAGTTATAATGAAATGTTTGTCCAGTGTTGTAAAATGTTCTAGGAATTTTGGCCATTCATCAGTAAGAAACGTACTTGTTTTCAGCCCATTTCGTTTTGAAGGACATGTTCTGTAAATTACCACGATACGTACTGAGAAACTATTTATTATTGCGGTACATTCAAGATGTTCAAATGTTGAGAATATTTTGTCGTTTGATGAGGAAATGACTTGAATCTCTATGTTTGACTTGTATATCAAAGCCACTCCACCACCAGTGGTCCATTTTCGAGGAACGTGCTTTATTTTGTACCCATCTGGCAGGAGCTCACTGATGCACGATTTATCAATGGATGTTCCCAACCAAGTTTCAGTAATTGCAACAATATCAAAGTTATTTGAAAGTATAAAATCGCATAGCGATAAAGTTTTGTTCTTAACAGATCTTGTGTTGATACAGCATAGTTGGATACGTTTTTGGCTAATTACTGTAGATAAATTTTCAGACTTTATTTTGACTAGAGAATTAAGATTGATCCCGTTACTATTTTCACATATTTTTGTTCGTTCACTCGACACGATAGTTGTTATTGCCTGCGGTAATATTATAAGATTGTGTAACTTTACTCCTTGATTAGTATCCCATTTACGTGATTGCTGATTTTTACCGCCTCGGCCATGACTACTACAGATAGATAATTTGTACTTCTTTATCACTGACAATACGTCTTTGTTTGATGAAGAAAGACTGCTGGGCGCACTGGCTAAACCCAGTAATTGGTCCCTTTTGTACTGGATAATTTGATCCATGTTATGTAGTGAGCGCGAGTTCACCATTTTCGATATACCTGCTGTTATATCATAAATATTTATGTATATATCCAACTGTTTCACACCACAAAAACACAATATTCCAATAAGTAATCCAAACAGAATGTACAACATAGCAATGTTCCTATCTTCATAAATGTCTGTGACAAAAATCAGATTTCTAGCATTTTCCGTTCTCACACAACTTAAAAAAATCACTCCAGCAAAATGTGTGCAGCCGACACTTGGCTGAACACAATCTAAAAGGGTTAGATATTACCGCATCACCATATAAAGATGACAATACCGCATCAAACCCAACAATGACGCCCGTGAAGTCAGCAATCGGATGGATACATATAATCAGGAAATGTCTGGAAGATTACGAAGATTGACAACATCTACAATTTCAACTGAATAAAATTGAACAGTTCGTATTTCCACGAAAATTGATTAAAACCACACACACAGAATGTCGTATAATAATCGTTCGACGTATTTATAGTGCCTCTTTATGTTTTGTATCATAGTGCTGTTTTCTACATGTACCTGTAAACGAGCTTCGTAAAAACGATATGACATTATTATATATTTATGTTATGATATTTGTTTGATATATGTGCAACTATCTTTTAAATGTTTATAATTAAAAATATTTAGCAAATATTTTGTTTTTATTAATCCATAAGCAAATAGTTGTACACAGTTTAGGCAGTATGAATGCTTGGATGACGTTTCAAGCAACGCGTTTGATATCACACAGTATAACTGATCTTTGATTGGTGCCCTATGTGTAATGCACGACAAAATCATACCATTGATCGTTTTGATGGGTTATTGATTATTACATAACAACTTTTTTTCGGTGTATTTTAAGCGCTGTACCGACTAAATTATATGTACAAAAGATTATATTTAATCAGGGTATTGAGTTGTTCTGTTCTAGTGCTGCTAGATTAATGAGACTTGCATTAGATGTACAACAGGTATGCGTGCTCCATTTGTATTGATGGTCTTTGTGCTTTTCATAGGATCACGTCATTTGAAAGTTAAATTCAGACATTTAACTGGATTTCAATTGCCCGATCCTAACAAATGACTCATAATCAAACGAAGTATATGTAAATTCATATCAAGCAAAACAAGATAAAGCATAGGCAAAAAAATATATAGGTTCATCACTCATTCATCATAATTCAAGTTATAACGGTGTGAGAGATTACCAGGTAATTCAGTGGACAGGTTGCACATTGTAAGTTTTAAGAAAAAATTCAAAACCGCAACCCTATAACCAATGTTGACCCTTGCTTTTCGTAGCTCATCGTATGCAAATAAGATGAGTATTCCAACAGATTGAGGTAATCATGCCTGAAAGTCTCATGTGCGGGTTCTCCGCTGCCAAATAAAAACATCACATCGATATCAAATCACATTTATATGAGCCTCGCTCTGTGAAAATGGGGTTTAATGCATTAGCGTAAAGTGTCGTCCCATATAAGCCTGTGCAGTCCGCATAGGCTAATCAGGGACGATGCTTTCCGCCTTAACTGGATGTTTGCTAAGAGGAGACTTCCTTTAAAGCAAAAATATCATAAACACGGAAAGTGTCATCCGTGATTAGCCTGTGCGGACTACACAGGCTAATCTGGGACGCAACTTAACGTACATGCATTAAACCCCCTTCAAACAGAGCGCGGCTCATATAGATATAGAATAACATTTGTTGGCAGTAGAAAAACATATTACTTGCTTTTTAGATGTAAATACAGCCACAGTTCATAGTATCTTGTCCAGAACAGTGTAATTTGAAAGGAATTATTATGAATTGTGTCGATGTTCTATATGTTAACTTCGATTCCCAAAATTAATTTCTCAGAAACGTTCATAACAACATATATACAACTATCCTTGAATTTGTAATTAATCAGTAACAATGCAGACGAACGCAGGTGCCTGAGTAAAAATTAAGGGTAAAAAGGGTAATGTAGAAATAATACAAAGCTTCGCTGATCTTGCGTAACAATTGATATTCCAATAAATTTGCTTTATACAAATGTGATTCATTATTTTTTACAACTCGATTTCAGACATATTGTATATGTTGTTTTTTTGTCAGGGAATGATTTGGTATATTATTCAAGTTCATTGAGATCTTTTGAATCACTTGTTGTATGTTTTCTACATGATAAATTGACCTCGTTAGATTTTAATTGCAATCAACCAGTAACTTGAACTTTATCAACAATACCGGCACATCTATATTTTAACATAAATATACCTCACATACTGTATTAAGACGTTTCTTCCTCTAGGTTGTTACCAATAAGGCCAAACGTTCAGTGAGAAATACTAAGTGCTGATTTATGACCCCAGTATTCAGAGACTGTCATTGGTAAGGTTACGTCTACTCGTGGTACCGAATCCTGTTGAAGACTTTCTTGTACTTATAATGTGGGTTGAACTGTTGCTTACTGGTTCCTTTCCATAAATAAAGTACCGCATTGTATAATAAGGTTAGGCTCCTGCTGGTGCAGCGGAAGTGTCAAGTTATGTGTAGTTATTACTATAACTTGTTTAGTTGTGTTGTGTGAATACAGCGGTTCGTATCCTCATACGTATCATCACTATTGTTCTATTTCCAGTATTCAGAGCCTTAAGCGGTAGAGTAACGTATTATTGTGTTATCGAAATATGTTAAACACATTTCAAGTACTTAGATATTTGTCTAACTGATTTGCAGTTGGTTCCTAGCCATCAATAAAAGACCCCGTTGTATAATACAGTTTCTCACCTGCCAGTGCAGCTGAAGTTTTACTTTGTGCGTATGCGTTTGTAATCTCTGATATCTCATTTGCACTCACTATTATCTGGTAACGAGCGACTTTACAGTTTAACTGATATGTAGTTACAGCATTATCCACTGGTGTACTTATGATAAATGCTAACAGTTCATTGGATTGTCACCATGTCTTTCACAAACATGTAAGCTTGGACTATTCTGTGTTATGCGATTCTTGCAATTCATGCAAGAGTTTTTTCGTCGGTGCGAAATCTACCATAGTGCAGCTTATAATCTTTCTCTGAATCCGTATAAGCTGATGATGAGCCATGATGATGGCGGTTATGAGACTACAAAACCTTGCGGACAGGGTAACTCCTACTCAGACTGCGAGAATAACATTTTTATTCGAACGATTACGATCTTGAAACACAACAAACCTAAGAGAAGATCAAACATTGTGGAGCCGAGAGGCCGTATTCATTAACATGAAATATAAATATAAAAACCTGGTGAAAATTAATTCCATGTCTCACACAAAATATAAAAAACACACCATTTTGTCAGTCAGTTACACATAACCTAGCTAACGAGGACAGCCCGCGCAAACGCATTCCCGCCCCCTACTTGATGTAACCATGTGTTGCTTATAAATTAGGACAACACTCAATAACGAAACTGCAAATTGTGTTGCTATCGATTTGCTTTTTAGTTTGATTACAAAGAAAATGACAAATAATACATGACTATTTTTTATTAGAGATATTGTTGTGAAACGTATGCTATAACAAAATTAAATAAAGAATTTCACAATAGCCTGACATATATTTGAAAGCTCATGCTATAATAAAATAAATGAATACCACAAGAATACTTAAAAGTATTAAAAAATAATTTAACCACTGTTACTGACAGAACACTCAAGCCGTGCAAAAGAAACTACCAAATATGACACATTTAATACTGCATGTACTATCATTGAAATGTTTTATGGTCATACCCAAATTACTGCATAAAAGGAAACTCAAGAACACAGTTTGTACAAACAACATCTGTTTCGAATTGTGTTTGAGGGCGTTGATCCCTGCTTTAACCATGTGTATGGATAGTGTTGTGGCGATCTGTATAGTTCCGGTAATTGCCTTGAATAAAAGACATACAGTGTCGGTAAAAAGAGGTTAAAAGAGTGTCGCGCCTGATATTGTTTCTGGTGTTTCATTATAGCTATAATTCATTCATAATGCACGATTCGGTGTACAAATAGAAATATGATCAAACCACCAGCAACAAAGTTTCGTTCATAGAACAAATGTTGGTGCTGTTTTAGTGCCATTGGCTTCTAGTCTGTTGTTAATTGTATTGAACGCGAATTAAGCGTCTCTCTAAAAACACTAATTCAGTAAATGTGCATGCGAAATTTAATGCGGTGAAATGATTAATCGGTTCGGAATAGTCAGAACTTTAACGGAAACTGCACACATCTCATAAAAAGTAACCGCAAGGACGCAACTCTAATCGTTCGAAACAAAATATAATTATTGCGTTAATATTTCGCTTTGCATTAAATTAGCTTTAGTGTTATGCGTACATGTAACTATCAGTATTCAATAAATGAAGTTAAGTCCTTTAGTTCCAGACGAGGATAAGTGTGTATGTACAGAGTCATGAACTATAATATACTTCAATACTGTCAAACTATATGACACCAACGAAATGAGATACTTAAGACAGTATTTTAACAAACTCAGTCGTTCGGAACAAATGAGCAAATCTATGTTTAAAACTGTATTGATTAAATTGTATGCAAAATGTATTGTATCTCTTTTTGCATCCGTTAAGACTTTAACGGCATTTCTCAATTATTAATTATCAATGATTAAAATTCAAATGATTAAAGATGACATGTTTATTAGTGAAAATCAATCATTTACAGAATTTTTGAATTACTACAAGAGTGTTCTCATCCTAGTATCTGCTCATTTTATATACTGTTTGTAATTGTGTCATGTTTCTATATTGTAGTTAAAATTGTCGCTGTTTAAGCCTCGAGCTTCGTGTTCAATTATGCCAAATTGTACTCTGCAGTCTTAAAGTTAATCAATATATAAATCTAATTTTGTCAGACATATTTTGCCATTAGTAGTTTGTATGTTTGTATTTTATTGCGAACATGTGTACACAAAGAACTTAATAAGTACTGTTTAAACTTTCATTATTTTCTAAATGTATTATATAATGTAAGTGAACCGTCTGTGTTGTGTCGTACATGTATATGACCTAAGTTTTATATTGGAAACAGATAAGCAAATTGCTAAAGCCCGGTGATTTATTTTATAACTGACATTAAGTTACTATTACATACGTTAATAACATACTGAAAGCGATTGCGCATAGTAGTAGATTTCGCAATAGTTGACAAACTAAAGTTTGTCTTGGCGTACTTATCTACTATAATCCTGTTTAGATTGTCTTGCAAACTGGCGACTTTGGAAATAAATCAACAATAAACAGCCAATTGATTCATGAACATCATCTTTTTTTAAGGATGCCTTTACGTCTTTTAACCACTAAGCTGTATAAATATGTTTTCAGAATAGGACTGGCGTTTGAAGTGGGAATATCATAGAACTTTGTTTCTGCTTATAAAACATATAGTTAAAAGTGACAGTTCGCGGAATAGATCGTTGTTTTGCATATAAATCGTATAGCGAGAAACAACTTGACATAAACTCATTGAAATATAATTTTTATCGAGGTTGACATCAAAAACCTGGTGAAAATCGGTTTTGAATCGATAAAATAATATATAAATGATCATAAATACATGCAATAGGCGAAAATCATTAATGTCGCGAGTTATGCAAATTATATCTATATTAAGCTTTCGCTAAACATTATAAGCATATGGAAGATAAATATATAGATTTAGCAAAAACGTAGCGTTGCAACTCAGTTTCCGTCTGTAACAGACGCTATGACCTCTAGCCCCAGGGTATGGATCTTAAGAAACACTCAATCCATGTGACCACAGGAAGGTTCTTCGACCATGAGCTTATGTTGAGGTACCCCTGACTGAACCCCGAGTCCTGAAAAATGAAGGCACCAGGCTGAACAGCGGCTTCTTACAAACCAATTATACTATCAAACAAGTGTGCCACGCAACACAACCGAAATTGACACTTGGAGTTGAAGACAAGAGAATGGAGCTCGACCTGTTAAGTTCTACCAGGTAGGTGCAGTGCCGCGATCCGTGTTCAATGGTCAATGGAGTCAGCACATACAACTCTAAGAAAGCAAGGATCGATACCTGAAGATCAAGGTAGAAAGTACAAGAAAGGGCTGGAAAGAAACGACCTCAACACTGAATATAGGAAGAGACTCCACCAAATTTGGAGACTTATCATAGCCTTAAATGACGAGATCATCAGAGAACAAAAGATATTCCTGGAAGGAGAAGGATGAAACTTGACAGAAATGACAGCCGCAAATGCTTAAATACAAGCAAACGCAAATGAGAGCAATACTACATCCTGGAGAATTGGAAGAACACCTCGAAATTCCTGAGCTACCGACATATCAGCCTGATAAGCTTCATCTGCAAGAGATTCGAGTGAATTGTAAAAGCGCTCAAACAGTGGTACCTGGCCACCAGACAACAGACATCGCCACGCTTATAGAAGACGCATTCTTAAGGAGAAATTCCCGGCCAACTATTTACACGCTCTACCAATATTTCAGTCTGGCAAACTGATCCTTGACAACAGTCCACTCCAGTGTGAAGACTAACAGACTTACTTGGGCGTCACATTTAAAAAGAAAATGACATGGAAACAACATGTACAGTGCGCACAGTCAAAGTCTGGAGCAAATTCACTATCACGGGGAAGCTGGGAGCAACCCAGTGGGAAGCCAACGAAAACGATCCTGAAGACGGTGTACCAAGGCAAAGTATGACCTCCACCTGGAATACGGCTCCAACTATTGGATGACGGCTGCCCAGTTCCACCAGCAAACTGTTGAAAGAGTCAAGAATTAGGCTTTGCGAATCATCATCGGTGCAGCTCACGCTAATAAAAGAGATGGAACAGACCACGGGCTTTTCTCCAATACAGAAAAGATTAGAATGCTAAGTCATACGGCAGATCTTGAAGACCAGGTTTTCATAGGATAATCAGATACACGGCAGTGTAAACATCATCTGAGTAGGAAGACTGAACAGATCTAGATTTGTCTATGAAAGCAAAGCACTATTTACAAAGTATCAGGATGACATGCCAGCAGCTGTAGCGCCCTGAACCATACTGATAAGAAGAAGTAACAAACTAAACACCCTTCCAGATATGAAAGAATTGTATTTAAGAACGCAGTGTCTACCGTCAACCAGGTGCGAAGATAACAATTACAGATCGTTTGCGGTCTATGGTGAGCTGTTGTAGTAATTTGGAATATAAGTCTTTAATATTGTAACCAGTTAAACGGATATAGATTTAAATGGTATTTTTCATGGGTGGACTTTACCCCTAGCTGGATATTGAGTGATTTTTAAGACATAATATTATTTTGGTATAGAAACATAATATTATTTGTAATACAGTTACTTAACATAACTTAACGTATGTTAGTATTTTTACTTTTTTTTCTGTTATTATTTAAGTGTATCAGAAAAAATGAATACAAATATATTGGCTGTGAGGGAAGTTACAATCAAAAGCCATTTAAACTGTAGGACAGATGGGTTTATTTCTCAGGGGAGTTAGAATCAAAAGCCATTAAAGCAGTAGGACAGATGGTGTCATTTCTCAGGGGAGTTAGAATCAAAAGACATTAAAACTGCAGGACTGAAGGATTTATTACTCAGCACCTGATTTCACGGTTGATTAAAAAAAAGCATAACATATGAGCTTCTCTCTGAGAAAGGGGGCTTACTGCATGTGCGTTAAGTGTCGTTCCAGATAAGCCTGTGCAGTCAGCCAGTCTCTTGCAAGAACTGTATTAATTACCCGTAAATAACATCAAAAGTAGTATAATGAGTTATAGGATATCTTCCCAAATATATTTAAACTATCTAAACTCAGAACAAACCGTCCTTGACTTTCGCCGTCAAGGAACTTGTTAATTATAGCCCGAATTGTTTTGTTTACATTATTGGCTATTATTTGTGATCAAGTTAACGCATGTATTTTATTAGACCTTATGTAAACATAACAGTACTGTATAAACATAAAAATATGTCTTCACGTATAAATAATTCATAAAATCAAATCAACAATCAGTAAACAAAACACATCAATAACACTTTGCAGATGATTGAAGTTCGCAAAACATCATTTATTACAAACCTACGGGGAAAAGCAGGATAACGAAATACTTATGTATTCTCCTTCACCAGAATCGACCGAGTAACCATAAAGATATCGGACAGCAATTTACTTCTTTAAACAAGTGGGCTTCGTTAATATTTCAACATATTCCATGACAGATGCATGAATAGCGAGTACTGAAGCGTTAGTACACGAACACCCACAGCACATGCGTGATCTTTTGAAGCGTTAATGTCAACGGCATGTTGTGATTAAATAATCAAAGTGCAAAGTGTCAGGCTAAAAGATATCGTGTTACATAACTAGTACATTGAGTAATATCTTTGTATTGCTGCTAAACACATCATGAACACCGTTCTGTATTTGTACTACTTCAAAATATATTTGCAAAGGATAAGTTAGTTTTTACTTGCATTCAGCGTAAAATAATTTGTGTTATATAACTGATTATATTTTAATTACAGTACATTTAGTGGTGACTGGGTGTGAACTATTTCCAAATTGCGAAGTAAAATATAGTTTGTTTTCATGTTTAAGTATACCAATGAGCATATTTGTCAAATTTATCATTCTGTGCCAGATTTAATCTTTATAACCGAAGTCCGTTTACCTAAAAAATGGATACGGACTTTTCAACTTCACATAAACTATACATTTATTAAAGCAATGTAAATGTTGAATATCAGTAAATGAAAATAAAACATACAAAGGAGACACATATTTTAACTCGCGCCATTATAGTGTCAGCTTATTTCAAAAGAATTTGGGAACCTTACATACATTCCTAGTTCGCAAGCTCCACATGTCGTATATATACCCTCACGGAATATATTTAATATCTAAGTCAAAATAATAGCAAGATCATTATCAAATATTCGTTCCTATGTGTATACTGATGCTTCACCCATTGGATCGACTCCAATATGTATTCAATTATATTCTGTATTTAGAATGTTTTCAGTATTTGACTGGCTTTCGAAGCAGGAAGATCCATTTTATTTTAGCTAATAAACGCTGTATGCAGAATACTACTTTACTTAGAATCGACTTTATTCAACGTTTGTACTCTATTTAAACTTATGTAATAATCATCAATGTAAATAAATGTCAAAAGGTTGCTGTTGGTGCTTGCAGCTTTTCATGTACGGTATTAACTTCACGTTTAAACACTTTCGGACACAAAGTGAACCCTAAGCATTTAAGAAATTACATGGTTGATTTAATCTTAACATTTTTTAAATATTTCAAATCAACTATATTATTCCTTTTTTATTTATGAATTTCCCCAACACAACATGTCTAACGATGAATATTTATAAAATGTATAATTGGTTTCAAATTTTATTTGCGAACGTTCCTATGCCTAATGGTGAAATATAACAAATGAAAGTAAACATTTACATCGAATATCAATACATATTGAATGAGGTACGTTAATTAAAAATAATGAAAATTCATGAAAATCTACGATACTTTTTATGTGTATTTTATTCTGTTGTATGAATTAATACAATAAGTGTATCATGAGTGCATAAAAGGGTTTGTAAACAGAGTAACATGTACCAACGGTATACTTTGGTCACAAACGAATCCGTGTTTAGACGTCTTTTTTGTTTAAGAGTACCACCTACTTGCTGCATGTGTTGATGCTCACGCTCATCTTTGCAAACATATTAAGTAAATATTTGGTTGTTATTTATCCATGAGCAGAAAATTGTACGGAGTTTTGGCAGTATGAATACTCTAACAATTTTCAAGTCTTATATGCGTTTGATATCATACAGCATTACTGATCTTTAATGTGTGTCCTATGTGTAATGCATGGTAACATCATACAATTGATCGTTTTGATGGGTTATTGATTACTACACAATAACTTGTTCGTTGTATTTAAGCGCTCTACCGACCAAATTATATGTATCTAGTGCTGCAAGAATAATGAGACTTGCATGCGATGTGCAACATATATGTGTTCTTCATTTGCATTGGAGATATTTGTGAGCCTCATTCAGTCACCGCATATTAAAGTTTAATTTAGACATTGTAATGGTTTTCAATCGCCCGATCCTAAAAGATGTATATTTAATGTAAATGCATACCAAGCAAAACAAAATAAAGAACATGCAAACGTACTATGTTCATCACTAATTCATCTTAATTCAAGCTATAACGGCGTGATCGATTACCATGTAATTGAGTGGACAGGTTCCACATTGTAAGTTTTAAGTATAATTCAAAACCGCAACCCTATAACCAAGGTTAATCCGTTCCTTTTCGTAGCTAATCATATGCAAATCAGATGATTATTTCAAGAAATTGATGTCATCATCCGTGAATGTCTCATATGAAGGGTATCAGCTGCCAAATTAGAACATCACATCGATATCACAATGTGTATTGTCAGTGGACCAACCTATTACGGGTAAGTGCTGTTTAGATGTCAATAAAGCCACAGTTCATAGTATCTAATCCATAAAAGTGTAATTTGAAAAACATTATTATGAATTGTTTCTATAAACTATATGTGAGCGTCCTCTCGCAAAACTAATTCATCAGAAAGGTTACTAACAGCATATATAGCATAATCTCCTTGAATGTGTAAGTAATAAGCAACAATTAAGACGAAAGCAGGTAACTGAGTAGAAATCCAGGTTTGAAAAAGGCTAATTCAGAAAGAATAGAAAGCTCTGCTGGTTTGCTTCAGCAATTCACACATCGCTTCCAGACATATTGTATATTTGGTCATTTTGATAGGACATGGTTTATTATATTATTGACGTTCATTGAGATCTTTTGAATTATTTCTGATATGTTTTCTACATAAAAAATTAACCTCCTTATATTTTAATTGCAATCAACCCGTAATATGAACTTGTTCTTGAACAACAATACCGGAACATCTAAAACGGTCAGTGTGAAAAACTAAGGGATGATTTATGACACCAGTATTCCGAGGCTGTCTGTGGTCAAGAAATTTGTATGTTATCGAGTCCTGTTTAAGATATTTCTTGTACTTAGAATGTGTGTTGTACTGTTTCTTTACACAAATAAAGTACCGCATTGTATAATACGATTGTTCTCCTGCTGCTGCAGCTGAAGTGTCACATTACAGGTATTTTATTACTGTAACTTTTTTATTTGTGCTGTGAGACCGAAGTTGTCCTATTCCCATACATATCATCACCGGTGTTCTATTTCTAGTCTTGAGACGTTGTCAGCGGTAGAGCGTAACGATTTATTGTGTTATCCAAATATGTTTAAAGCCGGCCGAGTTGATATTTCTCAAAACAATTTGGTTTTCTCAACTGACCAGAATTTATCAGTATTCGTCAGATACATTCTAAAGCTTAACTCTTCCATACTGATTTTCGGAAAAATTGTTCCAAAAAATGTCAAAAGCATCAACACTACGAAACCTAATCATGAACATAACGGAATCCTCAAGATTATTATTACCCTGTAACGTATGCACACTTTGGGTCACGTGAGCGCCAATTTCACGTGATTTCCATTGTGTACACACCGGTCTTACTGACAATAACGTAGTGACGTCACCATCTATGTATAGAATGCGTGATTTCCACTTTTGCGCTTTTCAAAACAAAGAAGAACTACTAAATAACACGGCTTCCCCGTGGCAAATGACGTTGTAAACAATGATGCAATGATCACGTGGTTTTACATGTGACCCGCGTTTGTTTAAATTTAGATCATTTCTGTCCATGGACAGGAATTAAAAAGCCCTATCTTTGTACTGAATTTGGGCATTTCTTGCCCGATTTTGACCACATTTTTTGCACATCTGACATAAATACCATCACATTTTGACTCATAATTTTTTTGCGACACATCACAAAAATGGGAAAATATACCAACATCAACTCGGCCGGCTTTAAGACATGTCTAGTACTTAGAAATGTGTCTCACTGATTGGTTATTGGTGCCTTGCCAGAAATAAAAGACCGAGTTGTATAATACAGTTTCTATCCTGCCAGTTCAGCTGAAGTTTGAATTTGTGTGTATTCGTTTGTAATCTTATGCTCACTCAGTACTATCTGGTAACGGGCGACTTTACAGTATCACTGATATGTAGTTGAAGCATTATTTACTGGCGTACCTATACGGAATGCTGCCAGTGCATTGGATTGTCACCATGACTTCCACAAACATGTTAGTTGGGACTATTCTGTGTTATGCGATTCTTGCAATTCCTCCGAAAGTGTTTTTCATCTGTGCGAAAACGGACCATGGGACATAACCTAACAGTGCATCTACTTCTGTGAATCCGTATATTTGATTAAGAGTCAAAATGTCCGCTAATGAGACCACGAAACCTTGAGGACAGGGTAGCTCCTAACCAGACTGCGCGAATAACATTTTCATTCAAAGTCTGTTATCTTGAAACACATACAACTAAATGCTTACATTAAGATCAAAGATTGTAGAGACGAATTGGTGTATTCATTAAAACAAATTATAAATATGAAGTGGCAACCGAATAAAAATGTATGTCCGTTTCTCACAAAACTCTCGAAAATCAAACCATTCTGTCAGTCATTGACAAAAAGCTTAAATACGGTAAGCCCCTGAACACGCTTGCCCTTTCCCGCTTGATGTAACAATGTGTTAAATTAGGACAACAATCAATAACGAAACTGCACATTTTGTTTACATCGATTTGCTCTTTAGTTTGATTACAAACCAAATGAAAAATAATACATAACTTTTGTTGAATAGAGATATTGAAGTGAAACATATGCTATAAAAATTAAATAAAGAGTGTCACAATAGCCTGACATTTGTGTGGCCGCCCATGCAAAGATAAATTATATGAATACTCCACGAATACTTGAAAGTAGTAAAATTATATTAACCACTGTAACTGAAAGAAAATCCAAGCCGTGCGGAAGAAACTAACAAATACGACAAGTTTAATAATGCGTGTACTATCATTGAAATGGTTTCTAGTCTGGTGTTTATTGTATCGGAGGCGAATGACAATGCTTCAGTCATATTTAGTTAGTAAAATACAATTGTTTTCATTAAATGATTTGTTGCTAACACTGCAACCAGTAAAGTATGTTTGTGGTATTTTGTGACACTTAGCAACTGTATTCGTGACGCAGTTTACCGATATTTAGTATTTAAATTGGCAATATTCCCATTAGTAAACAAAAGCTTATAAAGTTTCATAAAACAAACTCATCGGTCTAAACGTTTTATCAATATAGTGTCGATTTCATATGATAAATATTATCAAATAATTACAAATTAATGTAGTTTTAATTTTGTATATACTTACACTTATGAACAATATAACAGGGTTTTCCAGCCGTGACTGATGTATGTACTATTTAGAATACAAGTAAGAGTTAGTCATAATAGATATGACAACACTTTCTAATTTCCAACGCTTTATACATAAACAAATCTAACTAGTTGTTCGCAATACCATTTAGCGTTAATTATTATATCAAATTAATCATATTTGGTATAACATAATAACACTTGCTTACCGGTATGTCACTCTTTCTCACATCACGGTGCAGTGTACATTTTAGAGTAAAATGCATCTTCGAGAACATATCAAAGAGTACATTTCTTTTTGTCAAAGGGCATCGCTATTGTTTTATTCAATCGACGATTTACAAATCAAAGTCTATGTTCAGATATTCTTAGTCTTTATATGGCCAATCTGTATATCAAAATAGTTACATCATTTAAATTGTATTGGAATTTGAAATCTGATACCAATACATATGTTTAAGTTCTACTCGACTCACTTAATTCGTGAATCAATCTTTTTAAAAAACAAATCCGTAACTCTGGTTTATAAAACATCAAACTTGAAATCAACATCTCCCAACCCCTTGGTTTAATCACATATCATGGGAACCACACATTTCTAGTAATCGTTTTATCAAATACCCCAATTAGTTATTATTCGGATTTACATCTCTGTACATGATATCATTTACAATGCTAACATATTTTACCGATTGCATGTTTACTATCTTGAGCCAATATCTAATTACATTAACAGAATGTCTAACTTATACAGATGTTCTGCCCGGTTTATATCAAGATATTCGGTGTTTGTCTTCTGATTCCTTCCAATTCAACGCCAAAATTCAAATGTGCTATTTCAATTTGTAAATTATTTTGAAATCCCCATATCTCGGAACCATATCTTAAAACAGGGTACATTCGTGTATTGAACATTTCTAACTTGTGTTGTATCGAAACGTTATAAAGTTTTCACACACTTAATTAAAGAATAGCTTTCAATTTTTTTCCAGATAAACGACTATAAGTTTAAAAAAATTAACACCGGTTGAAAACATCAACAAATCCAAGTAAGTAAATTTATCGACAATCTCTAACTGCTTATATTTATATAAAACCTACTTATTATTTTTCATACTTTTCTAAAAGAAAAAAAAACAACATTTGTGCATTACATTTTTCCACCTTTTGGATCATCACAATTATTAAAACGGATTATGCGTTTGTATAGAGTCATATAAAAAAAAACATGTCTGAAAGTACCGTAGTACTCACTTAAACAGCAACCTATTTTGGGCGTATGCATGTTTCACGAATTCCGTATGAACACTAACGGTTAATTACCTCGATCACTATGAATCACTGATTGATGTATAATGAGCTATGAAAAAGAACGCATCAATTCTTGATCGTGTAGGAGTATTGGTTTTATTGATGTCTGCGGAATATGAGAGCGTGCAGCTTTATTTGTACTTCTAATATGTGCACAGCTGCAAACTGCCACCGCCTGATTGTCATTCCCGACTGATAGACACCGGACGCCGTTTCCCTATTTAATTAAATATGACGCCGTCTCGAGAAGCATTCCGTGAAAGATGCATGAATAGCGAGTTCTGTAGCGTAAGAACACGAACCCACACAGCACATGCGTGATCTTTTGAAGCGTTAATGTCAACGACATGTTGTGATATAATAGTCCAAGTGCAAATAAACAGGCTAAACCATATCGTGTTACGTAACTAGTACATTGAGTTATATATTTTTTATTGCTGCTAAACACATCATTAAAACTGTTCTGTAGTTGTACTACTTCAAAATATATCTTCAAATGATTAGTTAGTGTGAGCGTGCATTCAGCGTTAACTAATTTGTGTGATATTGCTGATTATATATTTTAAAACAATACATATGTTTAAAATATTATTTTGAGCAAATGAATAAGGAAGTAGGGCACTGAAAACATATTTAAGTAAACTATTACGAAATTCTGATATGTTAACACATCATAATTAAATATTTGTTCCTGCGTGAATATTGATGTTTCTTCAAAAATATTAAAAGATTGACTCAATAGACCGTCTAATAGTATAGGTTGTACATATAATGTTTTCATTATTTGACTGGCTTTCGAAGCAGGAAGATCCAATCATTTAGTTTCAGTTAATAATCGCTCTATTCGGAATTCTATTTTTCTTATAATCGATTTAAGCAGTTGTTTGACAATGTATACACATGTCAAACAGTTGCTGTTGGTGCTTGCTGCTTTACATGTTCTGAATTATCTTCACGATTTAAACACTTAAAAACAATGCTGGTGCACAGGTTAATCAGGGACTACACTTTACGCTTTTATGATATTTTTCATTTGAAGAACGTCTTTTCTTATCAGAAACTCAGTTAAGGCGCGAGGTGTCGTCCCTTATTAGCCTGTGCTGACTGCACAGGCTAATCTTGGACCGAACTTTACGCACAGGCATTTAACCCCCTTTTTTAATAGAGCGACGCTCATATAGAACTATATTTATTGGCAGTGGAAGATGTTAAGATGTCAATCAAGCCACAGTTCATAGTATCTAATCTAGAACAGCGTTAAATGACATGCATTATTATGAATGCCCATATTCTATATGTGAACTTTGAATCCCCAATTTAATTTCCCAGAAAGGTTCATAACAGCATATATAAAATAATCTCCTTGATTTTGTAATAAATTAGTATTAATTTAGACGAACGCAGTAAACTGAGTAGAAATCCAGGGTTAAAAAAGGCTTATTAAGAAAGAATAGAAAGCTCTGCTGATTTTTCCTGACAATTTATATCCCAATACATTTGCCTCATACAAGTGTGCTTTGTTAATATTCAAAGCATGGTTCCAGGCATATTGTTTATGTGGTTATTTTTACAGGGGCTGGGCATGGTTTGGTATATTATCTCTTTGAGCGCTGGAACCGGATTTTGAAGGCCTTTGCAAACAGTTTGGATCCAGATGAGACGCCACAGAACGTGGCGTCTCATCAGGATCCAAACTGTTTGCTATTCTGATAGTATTCTTTGAAAAAAAATCGAAGAAAACGCTAATTTTAGAAATTTAGCCGACGACATTTTAGCAGACGACAAATATCCCAGCATGCAAAGGGTTATTCACGCTCATTGAGATCTTTTGAATCATTTTTTGTATGTTTTCTACATAAAAATTACCCTCGTTATATTTGTATTCCAATCAACCCATAACTGGAACACGAACTTGAACTACAAAAAAGATACATCTATGTTTTTAACAAAAGCAGACCTTACATATTGTATTAAGACGTTTCTTCCTCGAGGTTGATTTAAAAGATGACAAACGGTCAGTGAGAAATACTAAGGGGTGGTTTATGACACACGTATTCAGAAACTTTAGTGGTAAAGTAACGTACAATTGTGTTATCGAAACATGTTTAGGACATTTTTAGTACTTAGTTTTTGTGTTTAACTGTTTCGCAACTGGATCCTTTCCCTAAATAGTAAAAGTACCGTATTGTATAATAAGGTTTCTCTTATGCTGGTGCAGCTCAAGTGTCACGTTATGTCTATTGTATTACTAAAACTGTTTGATTTGTGCTGTGTCAGTGTAGTAGTTCGTATCACCATATATAGCATACGTGTTGTTCTATTTCCGGACTTCAGACGTTATCATCGGTTGAGTAGTATTATTGTGTTATCGAAACATGTTTTAGACATTGCCAGTATTTATATTTTTGGCTCACTTATTGGCAGTTGGTAATGGCCATTAATTAAAGATCGCGTTATATAATACAGTATCTGTCCGGCTAATGCAGGTGCAGTTTTGCTTTGTGTGTATTTGTTTATTATCTCAGATATCTATTTTTCACTCAGTACTATCTGGTTACGAGCGACTTAAGAGTATAACTTTATGCAGTAAGAGCATTATCCACTATACTGAATGCTCACATTTTAATGGATTGTAACCATGTAAATGTGTTAGGGTCACACCGAAATTACATTATGAATTTAAATATAAGAACACAGTTTGTACAAACAACGCCTGTATCGAATTGTGTTTTGGGGGCGTTGATCCCTACATTAATCATGTGCATGTAAAGTGTTGTGTTGGTCTGCATAGCAGGTAATTGCCTTACATAAAAGACATACAACGTCAGTATAAAGAGGTGAAAAAAGTGACACCTCTGAACATGTTTCTGGGCTGTCATTATACCCATAATTAATGCATAATTTACGAATTCTGAGTAAAAATAGAGATAGGATCAAACCGCCAGCATCAAATCGTCTTTCATATAACGAATGTGTGGGCAGTTTTAGTGTCATTGGCTTCAAGTCTGTTGTTAATTGCATTGGAGGCGAATGACTATGCTTAAATCAGATTACGTTAGTACAAATCAATTATGTTGTTGTTGCTAACACTACAACCAAAAATGTCATTGTGTGGTACTTTGTGACACTTATCAACTGTATTCTTGACGCAGTTTACAGACTTGTTAGTAATACAATACAATTTGCACATCAGTGAACAAATGAATATAATGATTCAAAAAATATAATCACGGGTCAAAACGTTTTATCACTATAGTGTCGATTTCTTATATACACAAACATTAATCGAACAAGAACAAATAAAATGTAGTTTAAATTGTGTTAATCTTCTCACGTAAATCAAACAATATAACATAGTTTTCTAGCAGAGCCTGTAAGATATGTAATAACTCCCAAACTGTATCATTTTCACTAGTATCCTGAATACAACACAATTGAATTTACAACGTCGTATACATTGAATGTGTCGAAACACAGATTACTTTATGAACATAAATGCTGCTGTCAACTCTAGGTCGAGGAGGAAGATCAATTGCTTGTTTGAGTTGCCTAACGTATGTGCATACTCCCGAATAGTTATGTACACATTTCTTTTGAAAATGCGAATAATATTTATATCATGATGATGTGCTTTTTTGTGTTAAATAAATGGTGTTATGAACAATTACAATGAAGACTGGCTAGTTTAATAAATGTGTGATTATGTGGCAAGAGATAAAGCGTTTTTAACATGTTAATCAAGATCACATGGGACGTTCGACTGCACACAATGGATATTTAAACAACTTGCATATTCATAATTGTAAATTTAAGGGAATATATACCATATGTTAATATTGTCATACTCATTTCAGACAATCCCATCGATATAAATAATTATTCTAGAATACAAACATAAATATTATGTGCAACATTTTTTAAGCAATAATTAAGTGTAATATCAGTTAAAAAAACTATAAACTCATTATAAGAATTATATTAAATAAATAGCTTTCCTTATTACAGTAAACTAGTAGCTTTTTGCAGAACATGTTTTTTACGTATTCAAAGGTTTGCTTCATCTATGAAACAAATGTATCCGATGCCGTGCGCTCTAATATTAGCAATAACGGCGGTTGTCATCGGTCACATAGAATTTGTATTTATTGATACACCAGATCTCGACCAGAGATCAATTGTTCACCATCTCGCGTGTTGCGTCAAGAATTCCCGAGAAAAGAGATTTTGAGTGTTCCCAATCATACGTAAGGGAAATTAAGAAATGTATCGTTCACTCACTGTCATTCGAATCAAACCATGACTGTGCTACTTGAATACAAATTACAAGTTATCTGTTCTGACATATGCACTTGAGGCATTCGAGAATGCTTTGAGCATGCTTTGATCTAAAGAAAAATTGTTACACGGATGCATGAAACTCAAGATAAAGCATGTCATACATACAATGTAGAAAATAGAATGTTATTGCATGTCATTGTTTTATCCATTATTTGTATTTGCTATTTACATGTTGTATCCTCTAGCTAGTGTGTTGCCATAACTGAAAACTGTTCCGATGCAAGACTTTAATTTCGGGGTTCAATGGAGTAGTACGTAATTCTTTATGAGTTTGCTTATCATGCTTACATTTGCCAATACCTTCAAAGACAACGTCTACTGAAAATAATTCAACACGTGGCATGGTTACATTACAAACTAAATGTACTTCACTGAAATCAATTTCGATTGTAAGAAATATATGTAATAATGTTTAAGTTCGAAAGGACTTGGTTTGAACGGAGTTATTACTTTTATGTACGCTTGTGTAATAATTAGTTTACTTCAGGTTAATCATATCCGATTCACTTTTTAAAAATATACGCGTAATACCAAAATCGCGTTTTATATTTCAATTTACCTATTTCAATTTGGACTATTTAGTTGGTAAGATGCCTATTATAAACGATTTATACAAAAAGTTATATGGTAAAGTATTTGTAGGCTGGGGTTGTAGTGGACTGTAGTGGATTCATAAATTGTGCTCATTACAATTTTGTTGTATAACAAATGTTTAATTGAAATAGTGTTCGTTCTTATGTTGTTATTGTGTCCGTTTTGTGCATTCAATTGACTGTATGAATTGTATACTACAAGTATACGCTTTATATTGTAATACACAGTAGAGCAAGAAATTGACGTCGCGAGCGGGCCGTTATTTGTATCTGGCGGGCCAATATAAATTATATTGGCCCGCTTAGCCACCCGATTTTTTATATCTGAAAAGAATCGGAACGCGCTGCTTATACTGAACAAAATGGTGTCCACATTCAGTCTTAGCCAACGGTGATGAATACAATTAAGCCAACATCTACGAAAGATTCGAAAAAAAAATGAAAGTTAAACGTAGCATACAGTTGGAATAATATACATATCGATTGTAACTGAAACCGTATTGTAGATTAGATGAACGACTCACGTTGAGATTGAATACGAGTCATCAAAATTTAGTAAACGGCACGCTCAACTCAATGGCAACTTTAATCCAATCCTTAAAACAAACACAAATACAACGATAAGCACTTACATTTTCCGTTCTTCCATCCATTCATCTTAAATTATTTTAAACCACACCAATTTTTGGAAACGTTTGAGTCGAATGCTTAATAGTCTGACCAACGATGTACGAAATCGAATGACTGGTTACGTACTCGTATGAGTATGAGTATTTGTACTCGTACTCGTATTCGTATTCGTACTCGTATTTATACTCGTATTCGTACTCGTATTCGTAATCGTACTCGTATTCGTATTCGTTTTCGTATTCGTACTTGTACTCTTAGACGTACTCGTATTCGTGATCGTACTCGTATTCGTGATCCTACTCGTATTCGTGATCGTAATCGTATTCGTGATCGTACTCGTATTCGTATTCGTACTCGTACTCGTAATCGTACTCGTACTCGTACTCGAATTCGTATTCGTATTCGTACTCGTACTCGTACTCGTATTCGTACTCATACTTGTATTATATAGATATTTTTGTTATAAACATAGTTGTCAATTTTAAATAAAGAATTAAGACATAAATAATATAACTCTTTTTGGCAGTCATTATACCCAGTATAATACCCAATGTATTGAGCTGGTATGATAAGAATCACCACAGCCGGTTGCTAAAATACAGTGTTTACAAACGCTGTTTGTTTTTGTGTTTTTTTGTTGTTGTTGTTTTGTGTTGTTTGTGATTTGAAATTTAAAGATTTTTAAAGGGCAATTGTAGTTGTTTTCTTTATACCTCATTTCCCTTTTGATAAGCACAAAAATGAAGTTTTCACTTACTGTCGCCCCTTTTACAACCGCTCTTAACACCTTTATACCAGCTTTAAACCTCAACATATGTTTTTGCATTAACCTTTCTAAAGCGATGACCTCAGATTAATTCATGTTCAATGTGTTGGTCCATATCATTGTTTTTCGTGTTGAAGTTGTGTTTACGTGTCATTGAAGTGAATAGCTCTGAGCTAAGTGTTACATTCGGCACCCATCAATCGATAAAAAAATCCAAATGCTGTGTTTTGCATTGACCGTTCCAAAGCGTTGACCACCGCTTTTTTTCATTGTTTTTTTGTGTTTGTCTTGTGTTCTTTTCTTGTGTCGATGGGCAATTGGTAACTTGCCTCAAATAAAGGGCCCAAGAGAAATGATAAAAATTACTTGTTTCTCGTGCTAAGTCAAATTTACTTTTCTTTTTTATTTCATTGTAAAAGTGTTCGTTATGTTTTTATATAATTGGTATTATAAGACACATGTGTTCTACCTGAAACCAAATGGTTTTATCTATCCCAGTTTCCATTCTTGAACCACACCATGAGGGGGTCAGTTAAAAGCCAACTTACCGCGTAGCACTATGTAAAGTCTATCATCTAGAAAACAGCATTCGTGTGTGATTAAGGACGCCATTATACATGTTTGATGTCAGTGTTTGGTTTCGAAAAAGAAAAAAAGAAAGAAATTGAACTATTTCGTTTTCGTGTAATGAATAAACTGGCCTCTAGCCAACACTTAACATAGTGGCAAACAACAAAGCATAGTATCAACCACTTTATATTTACTTCTACTTTACTAACTTTTAATTGCTATTTGATTACATGGAATAATACACAATTAGCGCATTACTATGTCAAACAAATAAGATGCGAGTATTCCATTCGAGGTAACATAAGTATCCCCATCAAGACTAAATTAATCTGAATCAAAGCCTATCACATCGAATGCGTGAATTACGAAAAATAATATTTTACCTATAATTATTGGAACCCAAAATACAACGCTAGGCGAGATCCGAATATCAAGTTCCGATTGACCGTTATTTAAAGTTAGTAACCAATTGTTTATAACAGAAAGGAACAAAAACACATTTTACGCTATAAACTAGTCAGATCGTTTGATAGGTATGCACTGTTTAAACGACGTTGATTTTGAAAGTGGAAAATGTTCTTCACAACACTGGCTTTGTTGCAGATGGATATACCAACAATATACCAAGGCATAGGTTTTAAGAACCAGATGTATACAATACATTAAATGCGCACATAAATCGCAAATATTGATCATTTCTTCTTTACGATAAACATAATGTTCATTTTAAGAATTGTTTATAGATTGCTGTTAATCCTGAAAAACACACGAGGCAAATATATCATGCAAGCCTATAAATGCGTTCTGTAACAAATTAAGTTCTTACTTGACACTATGTTTTGATAGACATTCGGATATTGTAGACTGTAACAAAGTCGTAAATAACACACACATACCGTATTGCTATTCGTGTTTTATGTCAATTGTACAGTGAAATATAATACTCTAAAAGCCTTATTTGACATATTCATTTTCTGTCTGATCTCTTCCGTTGATGCATTACTTCTTATACGCATGCGCATTTGCTCAAAGGATAGCAATTTGTGGGCTGAACGCAAAACTATCGTAACTCCATACGATAAAGAAAAATGACGTTTGTTCATATTTATCGGTAGTTTGATGATATTCCTATACTTTGAAATTACATTTTAATGTGCATAAACAATAAACTGGAAACACAGAGAAATGCTGTAACCTTTAACATGACAGTAGTAGATCGTCTACACAGGAAAATAATACAGGTACTTCCATTATTTAAAGAATCAACTAGATACTTTAAAATATGAATGACTATTATCAATACACGAGTATTATAGTTTTGTTTTACGAATAAATTGATTCTAAACAAGGCAAAGTTATATTGCAATGCATACATTAATTTAGCACTTTGAATAATAGGACACAAAGCTTAACTTTTTAAATGTAATACTTCAAGGCTTTTATAACAGATTCTTTCCGCGAGCATTATTACTGATACATTCAATCATTTAATCAGTAAAAAAATGGTAAAATATGAAAGATATGTGTACTATTTATTTTGAAATGCAAAAAAAAACTATAAACGCTAGTTTTGCAATTACATACTTTAAACAAATGTAATGCACTTGTCACGCAAAACTCATGATACAAGAGATTTGCATAAAAATATTGCTAAACAAGTAAAGTATGCCCCTGCAAAACTATCGTCACTCACAAAATGTGGAAAAAATCACCAAATTATTCTGATGTTATTTTTCCTTCTGTAAAAGATTGGTATATTCCGTCTGTAATATATTGTTATATGGTACTCTCAGTAAGAAACAGATATCTTTGAAAAAAGTATTGACTGCAACATATTATTTGTGGATAATAAAGTTATAAAATGTATTTTCCGTGCTAATNCATTTCCCGCCATTTTCTCCATTGTTCGAAATCACGAAACGATTTTCTAGAGATATGCCCCCACAAACGTCAAAATCACCTTCATCAACACTGTCACCACTATATTCCTCGTCACGACTATCTATTTTACAACAAATTACACGAAAAATATCCGAGAACTTTAGTAATTTTAGTAAATTTATTTCCCACTATTGATTTCACGACTTGACCGCTTGACCACTCATGCGTATGTTTATAACAGATTCTTTCCGCGAGCATTATTACTGATACATTCAATCATTTAATCAGTAAAAAAATGATAAAATATGAAAGATATGTGTACTATTTATTTTGAATTGCAAAAAAACTATAAACGCTAGTTTGCAATTAAATACTTTAAACAAATGTAATGCACTTGTCACGCAAAACTCATGATACAAGAGATTTGTATAAAAAATATTGCTAAACAATTAAAGTATGCCCCTGCAAAACTATCGTCACTCACAAAAGGTGGAAAAAATCACCAAATTATTCTGATTTTATTTTTCCGTCTGTAAAAGATTGGTATATTCCGTCTGTAATATATTGTTATATGGTACTCTCAGTAAGAAACAGATGTCTTTGAAAAAAGTATTGACTGCAACATATTATTTGTGGATAATAAAGTTATAAAATGTATTTTCCGTGCTAATCTTTAAATTTGTTAATTACAAATTGTGTTCTGTATATTGATCGGTATAGATCGGTATGGATCGGTATAGATCGGTATTGATCGGTACAGATCGGTAGAGATATGTAGAGATCGGTATAGATCAGTATAGATCAGTATAGATCGGTATTGATCGGTTTAGATCGGTATAGATATGTAGAGATCGGTATAGATCGGAATAGATCGGTAGTGATCGGTACAGATCGGTCCAGATCGGTAGAGTCGTTATAGATCGTAATAGATCGGTATGGATCGTAATAGATCGGTATAGACCGGTATAGATCGGTATAGATCGGTGTAAAACGTTATAGATCGGAATAGATCGTTATAGATCGGTAAAGATCGTTGTTGATCGGTTTAGATTGTTTTAGATCGGTAGAGATCGGTATAGATCGGTATAGATCAGTATAGATCGGTAGAGATCGGTAGAGATCGGTAAAGATCGGTAGAGGTCGGTAGAGATTGGTATAGATCGGTATAGATCGGTATAGATCGGTATAGATCGGTATAGATCGGTATAGATCGGTACAGATCGGTATAGATCGGTATAGATCGGTAGAGATCGGTTGGGATCGGTATAGATCGGTATACATCGTTATAGATCGGTATAGATCGGTATAGATCGGTAGAAATCGGTATAGATTGGTATAGATCGGTATAGATCGGTAGAGATCGGTATATATCGTTATAGGTCGTTATTGATCGTTATAGACCGGTATGGTTCGTTATAGATTGGTAGAGATGGGGACGATTGTTAAAGATCGGTATAGATTGGTAGTGATCGGAAAAGATCGGAAGAGGTCGTAAGAGAGCGGTAGAGATCGTTAGAGATCGGTAGAGATCGGTAGAGATCGGTATTGATCGGTAGAGGTCGTTATAGATCGTTATAGATCGGGACATATCGTTACAGAAAAGTAAAGATCGGCATTGATCGGTATAGGTCGGTATAGATCGGGATAGATCGGTAGAGACCGGTACAGATTGGTTAAGATCGGTATAGATCGGGACAGATCGTAATAGATCGGTTTTGATCGGTATATATCGGTAGAGATCGGTATAGATCGTTCAAGCTTGGAAATGATCGGTATAGATCGGGACAGATCGGTATAGATCGGTATTGATCGGTAGAGATCGGTATAGATCGGTATAGATCGGTATAGATCGGTAGAAATCGGTTTAGATCTGTAAAGATCGGTAAAGTTCGGTATAGATCGGGATTGATTGGTAGTGATCGGTATAGATCGGTAAAGATCGATATAAATCGGTAGATATCGGTAGGGATCGGAAGAGATCGATAGAGATCGGTAGAGATCGCTAGTGATCGAAAGAGATCTGTAAAGATCTGTAGAGATCGGTTAATTCGGGACAGATCGGAATAGATCGGTATAGATCGGTATTGATCGGAAGAGATCGGTATAGATCGGTATAGATCGGTAGAAATTGGTTTAGATCTGTAAAGATCGGTAAAGTTTGGTATAGATCGGGATTGATTGGTAGTGATCGGTATAGATCGGTAAAGATCGATATAAATCGGTAGAGATCGGTAGGGATCGGAAGAGATCGATAGAGATCGGTAGAGATCGGTAGTGATCGAAAGAGATCGGTTAAGATCTGTAGAGATCGGTTGAAATCGGTAGACATCGGTTGAGATCGGTAGAGATCGATAGAGATCGGTAGAAATCGGAAGAAATCGGTAGAAATCGGTAGAGATCCGTAGAGATCGGTAGAGATCGGTTGAAATCGGTACAGACAAGTGAGTGAGTGAGTGCGTTTTCGCATTTCATTTGCTGTTATATGTTATATATATATATATA